>CAKAOI010006058.1:0-36122 GCA_916701655.1 Sebastiscus albofasciatus | reverse complement strand
ACTATAACCGTAACCCAAGACTATATAGTACAAAGTAATGGCTATAGGATTCCCTTTTTACTCAAATTTAAATGGGTCTGGTAATAAATGCTATATCTACCAACTGGGCTTCAGAGGGAGCTGTGTAATATATGTCTTCTTATTGCTGTCTATCCCCTGACTAGGCTAAAACCTGTCAGTGAATGTTTAGTAGACTAACCATAGTGTAAGATTAGATTTATTTTCGTAAAGACATATTTTATACAGTGTACATATTGTATTCTGCTCTTTAAGTTAGAGAGGGAGCTATATGGTTTGGCGCACCTTGCGTCCTTGTGGGATGAGTGATGGTTAAGATTGGCGGAGGGGTAAGTGAGGTACCACCTTTTGAGTGGTCCTACGCTGAGTGGAGGGATTAATAAAGTGAATCCTGTTGAACAAACCAAGCTCTCCCCGTGCCCTTGTTCTTCCCATAGCCCTACAGGAGTTTAATTAAGTAATAAGTAAGGTTATAGTTAAGGTAGCGAGAAGCCTGCCTTACAATAGCCTAAATATTACAGCCTAGCCAGTAGCCACCAATTAGACTGCTATTGAACGACTATATCTAATAGACAACAAAGTAATGGCTAACGGATTACTCAAATATGACATGTTCTGATAATAAACGTCAATTCATCCAAGCAAGTTAAATATTGTATAAAGAAAAGAAAAAGAAAAAACAACTATGTCGAATATGTTTTACTTTATTATAATTATTGTGAAGTCGTCGCGCATTTTGAAATAATAATAATAATAATTAAAAAAGAAGATGAACCACCTCTGACATGATAAATTAGAGACTAACCATATTTTAGTTGTGACTTTGCTTATATTAGTACAATAGATTTAGAATGAGTCGAACATTTTTTAGCCAATCACAGCTGCGTCCGTGAGTCACGTGATACCTTCCCCACGACGTCATTTTCATGCGTCTACCTCTGACAGATAGCTGCTCCATGTGAACAGCTTTCACCAAAGTTATCCTTAATCCCTGGTAAGTAACGCATCAATCTGATAGCTGATGGTGTCTTTGACTTTTGTCTGCATTGTGCCTTTGCACGTTAAAGCTCAGTTTAATGAGGAGGAAAGGGAATGAAGCGCTGTCTCCTCCTATAAGCGACAAGGTCAGGATTTAACGTTACATGACAGGAGAAACATCCACTCTCTGACTGCCGGCTTCATTAACAACACCTTTATGACGCAGATACATTAAAACATCAGACAGTAATCTCAACCTAGCGACACTATTGTCTTTGTGTACCTCACATAAGTGCCTATAGGTCTGCAGGACGGATACTTCTGGTGTTCAGACATGTTTTAAATCTGCTACACTACAAAGCTTGCTTGTGTTACACCTCTTTTACTCAAAAGAGTCTGAGAAATGAATAGGGGTTACTATTTAGATGTCAACTAATCGTTCCCAATTCATAGCAGAGAGGTATGCAAACACATTAATTAGCTAGATCATAAGTATCTTTACATAATTTGACAGTATCTCAGCTAAGTTATTTAGAAAAAGGCCAATAAAAACTAGGAAACAAGCATTATGTGCAATATATTCCAAATCAGTGCACTTTCCTAGACTAAGCTACTGGAGTTACCCTGCACTATATTCACTTTTAACAGTCTCTTCAACACTATATTCACTTTTAACAGTCTCTTCTGCACTATATTCACTTTTTTAATAGTCCTGTATCACAGCTGTTACCCTGCACTATATTCAGTTTTATCAGTTTTCTTCATCTCCTTGTATTTTTATATCTGGTATATATATTTTGTACTTTGCACTACTAACTTTTTTACTGCCTTTTTACTAACATGTTTTGCATTATGGAACTGTGATGCTGGAAACTTGAATTTCCCTCGGGATCAATAAAGTTACTATCTATCTATCTATCTATGGAGTGCCTGCGTTATGGGTTACAACATACTTCTCTCGTTGGTAACATTACACTACCTAAGAGCTCTATATCTATAAAAACTGGCCAGTGAAAGATGGTTTGGTCGACATGAAGGTGGATATTTGACAGTATGTAATTGTTAAATTAAATTGCGCAAAAAGAGATGTTTATTTAACCTGTTAACTTTACCTTTTAACCCCTTGTTTTCTCCATTGCCCCCCCTTAGGTTTGGTGTGGAGCGGTGATGCCAGTAGCTGAATTGTGAGAAACCTTTTCTCTCCTTTCCCTTCCTGTGGCCACTGTCTTGTCTCTCAGACCCCAATGGCCAGCCGCCTCTTGGGCAGATATGCCCGTCTGCTCTGCAGGGCCTCATCCCAGACATCAGCTGCTGCTGCTGCCCGCCTGCCTCCTCCTGTGGCTGGGCCTGCAGACGTGCAGAGGGCTCAGGGCTGGCCACGGGTCACAGAAAGGTTAATGTGCGAGGGAAGGACAGTTACCAAAGAAGACCCCTTTCCAAGCACGCCTTCACGCACCCAGCTGGATGAGTTGGTGGATAAGGCAGAAGTGCCAGAGGACATCCTGCTAGCCTGGGCAGAGCATGGACAGAATGGTAATCAAGCTGCTAATGCCCTGATGAAGCTGGTGCTAAAGACGAAGGGCAAGTTTAGGGAACAAAAAGCAAAACTGATGATGGATTCGAGGCTACTGGATATGATGGATACTGTGTCTCGGGAGGTGAGAAAGCCAAATACGGAGGTGGACTGACACTATTATTATGTATGGTAACCGAGATCTTATCCAAGCCCTTGTGCTTGCCTGTTAAGATTAATGGCTAATTTCTGTGTGTGTGGTTTTCTTCCAGGTGTCTACAGTTTGGAATGGCAATTTAGTGTCTGTCTTGCGAGCTTTCTGGATTATGGGTGTGCCCTCCAGTGATCCAGTACTCACTTCTGTCCAGACTGAGGTCCTGTGGCGAGTCCGTAGGCTCAGCTACAGGCAGCTGGGCTTCCTGGCAGATTGGGGAGCAGGCAGGAAAGGACAGCAGGATGTGGCAATAGTGAATGCTGCATTAAAACAGCTGGAACTGCGCTGGACTGAAATCACTGATTCTAAAACTGTCAGCGCACTGATATCCAATGGACAACGCATGTCACCTACGTTGATAGACAGACTCGAAGACAAGGTATCAGAGTTAAAAACATCCTTCACCATTTAGCACAGTGTCATGTTAACCTTGCCGGTATACTAATACTTCTATGTGTCTGTATTGCAGGCTTTGGAGCTCGCAGAGGGTTTTTCAGCAGAAGAGATCCGCAAAGTCTGTGTATCGTTGGCAGCTCAGAACCGCAGGTCTGTCCCGCTGCTCAGAGCTTTGTCCTACCATCTTCTCCAGAAGCCGTCGACAGAGTTCACCACTCCACTGATAATGGACATGGCTTTTGCATACGGTAATATAACACTGATTGTTACATATCCAGTAACACACAAGGCATAAACTAAATCAACATAGTGTACGTATAGCCACGTCTTAATTGCCCCATCTGTCATTTAGGGCCTTTATGCTTTCATTTTGCCTTCTTGACCTGATATAAAGATGTTTTTAAGGAACCATTTAAAGGGTTACTTTTTGAATTCAGACAGCAGATAAAGATCAAAGCAGGCAGGGAACGTGAAGCTCATTTAGAGAAAGCTACAGTATGGTGAGTTTCATGCCTGACGGCACACAAGACCATAGACAAATGACTTAAAACTCCCATCTCTGGGTGCTTTATTTAGCTGGATTCAACACTGAATTTAATCAAAATTGTCAATTTTAAAACATGATTTGTTAATCCAGAATATTCCACTATCTTATCTTAATGTCTAGTGCCAGTCAGAACTGTCTGCTTAGTATCATACTGTATAACGCTAACAGTAACATCTTTGTCTTTACCTTTCTGCAGGGAAGTTGAATTTCCACCATTCTCAGGTATTTCAACGAATGGCCTCCGAGTTGTTACCCAGAGTCCCTAAGCTCAGCTCTGCTGATGTCACTCGCTGTGCTAAATCACTGGGCTTCCTCAAGTGGCTCCACATCCCTCTCTTTGAAGCCTTTGCAGAGGTCAGTCATACACCCAAAACTAATTCTAATTAATTTGGAAAAGTGCTTAATCTCTAATTAACGAATCATTTGAATGATTTTTTTCTCACTCACCGTGTAACACTCTCCGTGCATTTTTTCACCAGCACTACACCGACAACAGTCAGAAGTACAGTACCCTTCAGCTCTGCAATCTGCTCATGACTTTTGCCAGACTAAGCTTCCAGCCCAGCAAAGGAGAAGACTTCTATAGCAAGGTATGAATCATAATGTATTAAAAAGCCATCTGTTGACTGCACAGGGTTGCTTCTACTTCCTACCTTTTTAAATGTATTCTCGATGTGTGTCATTTTGTGTACAGGTTCACTCTGTGCTGGAGGGCTCTCTCTCTGGCCTGGAGCCTTTCTTACAAACAGATGTGGTGTGGGCTCTGTGTGTGCTGCAGCAGGCCAAGCCCCACTACCTCACCCCCCTCACACAACCGAGTCACGTTACCAAACTGTCAGGTAAGACACAGAGCTGTGGGTGTTTATTCTTCTTCTGTACTTTCCTGTTTTTGACAAATAGTGAGTTTATAAATATGCAGATACACACTTTGTATTAACACAGTTGAGGTCACACACATGGCAGCATACACACTGTCAGCAGTCCAAAGCAGCTGTTCCTCTAAAACTAGGTGAGGCTGGTGAAAGTGCTTCAGCCACTTGGTAAGAATGACGCCCTCCCAACTGCCTTCCCTAACTTGTCTTGACACCAGTACACCTCATCAGGCTATAGCAACAGTGTCAACGGTAAAATTCAACATTAACCAATATTTCAGCAAGCACAATAAATAATGTAGTATATAGTTGTTAAAAAGTTAACGAATCCAGTAATTCAATTCATTTATCAAGCTAAAATAGCAAACATTTACTGGTTCCAGCTTCTCAAGTTGAAGGATTTGCAGCTTTTCTCTATTTCATATAATTTCAGATGAATGTCTTTAGTCTATACAGTGTTCAAAACAAGCATTTTTTTATAAAGGTCACCTTGGGCTCTGGGAACTTGTGATTTCTCTTTTTTTGTGTGTATAGATTAAATTATTAATTAAAAAAATAATGCATAAATGAATCCATGATGGAAATATTCTTTAGTTTCAGCTCAAGAATATGTTATATCTCCTGGACATAACCTGTTGAAATAATTTATAAACAACAAATGACAGATTAGGATTAAATTAGTAGTAATAACAAGTAATTAGTTGCACATCCCACTTTTCTCACCGAGCCATAAGGCCACAGTGATATCCTTGGTTGAATTAGCCGATATATTTGTCCTGCATTATTATTCCCAAGTTGTTAGGCAAAAGATTGGGTGTTATATTTTGTCTGGGACTATAGAAATGATACAACTCGTTTTATATATTTTTTTAACATCCTGAAATGCTGTGTTGTCTTCTGAGAGCTAAAATACCATTCTGGCTCAGTAGGTGGCAGTGCTGCACCAATACATTTCTGGTTAGGACAGGCACATTAATGCCATTGTCTCACAGATATGAAGTATAGCATCGATTGCTAAAACATTCTTGAAGTGGTTCTGAAAAGCACTGATGTCAGTGGGCTTCTCTTTCTGTCGTCTTTCCTATCTGCAGAGGGCAGTCCAGCTCGAGTGGAGAACTATCGGCTGAAGCTCCTCCATGTTGCTGCTACTCTCCACTTAGAGCATCTGGGTTCTTCAGATACTCCATCCTCCCCGAGTGCCCTGGCTGTCCCGGCCAGCAGCTCCCCTCCTTCTCCCATGCAGAGCAGTGTAACAGAGGCTTTACAGAGTTTGGTGGGTGGGAGGACCGAGGCCCTTCGCACTGGGGTTGACACTGTTTATGGATGGACTATTGGTAAGGGTCATTCTGTCAGTTCATTTTATTAGTGGAGGTTAACAAGACTTTTACACTGAAAGCACCACATCTCTGTGTAAAGGTGAAGGAGTATCATTGAGTCAGAGAGCTTTTTTTACAGCTGACATGCCCTTCTCTTATCAGATGGTGAGCTGGTAGTGGACTGTGACAACAAACCAGTCGACATGTCGACGCTGAAAGCCCCTCATCTTCCCAGTGGAGGAGGAGACCAGGCTCTACCTGTCGGGGCACAGCGGTGAGTCATAGAGGAGAATCCTGTGGGCTTGGGTTGTTAAAGATTTATTTTTGCTTTTCTCCCTTTTTAAATGTTGCATCTGCTATTTCTTTTGCTCCAGCTGTCTAAAAGTTATCTTTTCCTCTGTGTTCCCCTCATCTCCATCTGTTTTTTAGGCTTGCTTTCGTGGCTTGGGAATTTCCAAACTTTGGCTCAAAGAGTAAAGACCTTCTGGGACGGTTTGTCATGATGAAGCGACATCTCCAGTTGGCTGGCTTCATCACAGTGGAGGTAGGGAGAGGCAGGAAGATGGGATAACCCAGTGTTTGTGGCCATGGTTTAGTTACTTCAAAGTGAAAGCTTTTAGTTATTTTCTCTATCCCTGAGCTATTTGTTCTTCAGATCAGTTTTTCCTTTACACACTGACTAGTTGCAAAATTACATTTCTGGTGTTTGCTGTGATAGTGAGTAACATCCCAAATGAACAGAGGCAGAGAAGCAGCACCGCTGCTGCTGTATCTGACAGTCTAAGGCCATGCAAACAATGGACCCAATACTTTGGTGGAGCTGAGAGTCAGGTGGGTTGCGCTGCAGTCTGTGGTATAAATAGAGCTCCTGCCGCAGCTCTGTCTCATCTAGGCAAATCCAAGCGCTTTCTCTCATCTAGGACACTCTCCTTAGCCAATAGGAGCATCACTTGCCTCTCAGGTTTGCATTGCTGCAGGAAGTGTTAGCTGGGCAACCATGTCTACCTGAGACTGAAAACCAGCATTGTGTCTTTGTTTTAAATGTGTCTGTAAATATACTATAAAATTAGTTTTACAAGTGCGTTCCCTTAAGCCCTCACTGGTCATAATCGGTATTTGTTTTCAAATCCATCTTTTTTGTACACTTTCAGGTGCCATATTATGAGTGGCTGGAGCTGAAGACAGACTGGCAGAAACTGGCTTACCTGAAGGATAAAATGGGGAAGGCTCTGGCCGAGGACATGGCCAAATGAACCGATCGGTCTTGAGGGAATTTGCAGACTCGGCTAAATCAGAGCGTTCCCAATCTAATGGGACCACGGGGGAATACACACACGCACACCCACGTTCACACTCAGACCGGAGCAGCATTGCAGAAAAGCTCTCTCATACTTTGTCAGGATAAAAAAAAAAATAAAAAAAAATCATATTTTCACTCCGGTTCCCTTGGCAACGTGTGGGGCTTTCCCTGTTTCCATGGTGATGACGAGCGAGATTTTTGGAGCCAGAGAGAGAGAGACAGAAATAAACACAACAGCGAGTCCTTCTGTTGAAATGATATGATCAACAACTGTTTGCATCTGCGAGTGACATGTCAAAACAGAAGCACCCGGGCCATTTGTAGAAGTTTGGCTAAAACGTTGGGCTTAAAATCAGCATGTGAATAGATTGGAATAACTTAATTATAACTCTGTGAATGTGTGACATCTTGTGATGAAATAAATTATTTTATTTCCATTTTTTACCTGTTTTGATTCAGATTCAAGATGTTGAGGCATGTGTGTGTGTGTGTGTGATGTGCACACTGTCTCAGGGCGGGTACAGTCAGGGGCCTGTTGCTGCCAATATTCAGTGTGGTATTCAGATAGGATATGCTTAATTTCACACGTAACAGCTAGTGGCACACCTCTCTGGCATACTGGTGTGTGTGAGTGCATCAGTATTATTAACAAACATTTATTGGAACAGGGTTGATGACGGGTTGTCTTCACACAGCTTACAGAAATGACAACTTATTGTGTTCATCCAGTGCTTAGTTATTCCTTTTTATCAGCTCAACTGTGGTTTGCAACATGAAATAAGATGCATTAAAATAACTAAATTCAGAAAATGTATGTAGTGGATAAATTTGTACTAGGATATTTTTTAATTCTGTACTGAATCTATGTTTGTTAAAGAAAAAAAACAGCAACAGCAAGGGGTAAAACTCACAGATAAACACTTTGCTGACCCCTGAAACTGCTTACACAACATCAGCAGCAGCAGCAGCAGCACTGACATCAGAGGCTGTTAAATGGCGGAGAGAAGAAGACAGACAAATGCAAGCCGCCAGGGCAGAGGAGAGAAAACGAGTTCAAAGAATAATACAAAGCCAGAGCGGCACATGAGGTAACAGCGAACAGCAAACACGAAAATGAAAATGTTTCTATGATAAACCATCACGTGATCTGGGCCGTGATGCCTACGTCATTCTTCCCGATATTTGGGGATTAATGGATCGATTGATGGACTGATGACAAAGAGCCCAGCTAGCACTTCCAGTATTGAACTCCTCGGTCGTAGTATCTCCTGTCTGATGGGTTAGCAGTGTGCAGCCAGTCTCCTTAAAACAAATGAAGCCTTATTGCTACTCAATAAATCAAACAAACAGTATTTTAAACAGACAATATTGTTCCTGCTCTGTCTCTGACTGATACCTGAGTGTCAAGCTGCTGTACACAGCACACTTATACAAGATGATCATGTACAAACACCTTTTTCTTTTTTTAAGCAGCTATATTTGTCGAGGTCAACCGGGTTGCACAGAGGCTATTAGGCATTATCCAGTATGCAGCACTTCTGCTGAGCTGGCAATCTATCCTGGGAAGTTTAAGGTTGCCATGGAAACTACCGTTGCTGATCATTTAGCTCAGTGCTGTCGCCCCCTCGCTCTCTCTTTCTATTTATCTGTTTTCCCTCTCTTTTTATCTATAAAAGTCGAGGAAAACAGAGCAAGTAAGAGTGCTGGAGAGGTGGCTAAGATGGAGAGCAGACACAGATGCTATAGCTTGCCCTTGGGAGGGAAATGTCTCCTTGTTGATTCCTTAGGGCAACGGATGTAATCAGAGCAGGAGGCAGATGGCATAATTAGCAGTATACTTTCAGGTTTCGTTTCGGCCCTTTTATTTAATTGTGTTTTCGTTTTCTCTCCACCCCCCTCTGTTAGTTTTGTTTTCCTTGAATCCCCCTCCTTTCCTTGATTTCTCCATTTTCCTCTTGTTTTTGCAGTACTGGTCCTCTCCTTCAAGGTTGATGGCAGCACTGAGAGAGAGAGCAGCGCAAATCTGCTGACATCATCCCCCCAAGATCCAGTCAGCTTGGCTGAGAGAGAAGGAGGGGCAGAGAAGAGGCAGAGAGATACAGGGAGGAAGGATGGGAGGGAAGAAGGGAGGGCATCAGGAGAGGATACTGCAGCTCCCTCTCACAATCTACACACACACACACACACACACACACACATACTGTATATTCAGATGAACTGGATCATGAGGCTCTAAAACACACGCCCACAACAGCAGCATCACGGTGCTGCACCACAGAGAGAAACCAGCGAAACACTCCCATCTCTCACTCTTTCTCTTTCTGTCTGTCTCATTCTGTCTCATCCACAAACACACACACACACACACACACATAGATAACCAGACACGTGCTGCAGGGGGAGATCTGAGTGTTGGGTCGCTGAGCATTCACGTCCCCCCTCCCCTTCTTCTTCTTCTTCTTCTTCTTCTTCTTTCTCCCTCTCCACTCTCACTCTCTCACTCCCCTCTCTCCCTGTTCACCTTGTCTGTTCCGGCTGTATGGTTTATTGTTGCGTCAGAGCCAAAGAGAGCCAGCGAGAAGCATGCCGGGGGAGAGCTCTCACAGATCTGTCCCCACCGACAAACATCCAGAGCAGGGAGCTGAGGAGACAGGGCTCCCTGGACCAGGTAGGACATCATCTAGGGTTTTGGGGATGGAGAAAAGGAAATGAGGCAATTAAGCAGGAAGATGTGATCGAAGATGGAGACAAGGACATCATTTGAGGAGAGAGGATGAGCATAGTGTTAAATAGATTGTGGCAGGAGGGGAGAGAGGGGGAGGGTTAGCAGGATAGAAAACATGACAGATATATAGAGACTACTGGGCTGGTGAAAGTGTAAGAAACTGTTAGGTAAATCTGCTTAAAACTGCCATGTAGGGTTATATATGTCTGTTGACATGTGCAGTCTGAGTAAGCTGTGATTCAGCTGCATGTTAGCCTCCTCACTTAACTGCATGTTGTCTCCCCCTCCAGCTCCCAGCTATTAGCAGCCTCCCTAAAGAACTCCCAGGCCACCTCTATACACTCCTCATCACTAAATCCCTCCAGCACCCAGCCCCCATCCTCATCTTCCCCCCCATCCTAACCCTTACCCTTACCTCTTCACCCCCTATCCCCCCGTCCCGCTGCCCCATCTTTAGCCCTGGCGCCACCCCATCTGCATCCACATCTCCCCAGCAATTTTGCGAGCTGTAAGCGTAGAGTGGCTCCTCCCTTCCCCCCCAGCCTCAGCAGGAACATGACACAGCAGCATGGCATCACTCTCTATAGGAAGGAACACACAAACACAAACACAAACACACAAGAGCTTCAGTCACAAATCTCGTCAATTATTTGCTCATGTTGCTGCTATGATGTTGTGAAATCAATGAGAATAAGGAAAGAGAGATGTGAGTAGATAATGTGTCAGTGCAGATGAGAGATTGGGAGGGTCAAGATTTTATTAATTTATCACCTTAATAATGATCAGAGTGAGAATCTTGTCATTGGATCAAAATCCTGTGACTACTGTGTCTCTTACAGTTATTGCAATGCTCACAATATAGTTTTCATGAGTACTGTGTATATTGTAAACGTCTGACAGTTATGATGGATAACCTTAGTGGCTATTACGGAAACTCCCTGCCTCCTCTCTGCTGGAAGTATAGTGGTTTTGCTATTTTGGAAATGTTCCTGCTTCAATTTCATCATTGCCCTGATCTGTTCTTAGACTTCAAATTATTTTAAGCTTTCTTGGCCTGAATCTTGGAAGGGGAGGGAATTGTCGGATGCTCTAGTTACAACTTGTATTCCGGGCACATACTTGATGAAAAAGTAGAGATTAGAGGATTGATTATGAGACGAAGAAGCATATGAGACTATTGAGGTGCATCTCTCTTCAAGGCTCAATCTGAGCAGTAGATGAAATAGAGGCTCCCCTTGGGGCTGACAGGCCAGTGCTGCAGCCTCTGTGACGCAGCTCCAGTCTGCTCATCCTGCTGCGGCCTGCTCCTCGTAGGGCAAGCCGGGTGCTCGATTTCACTGCGTCCTCCCAGAGGAGACTTGCTAGGCTGGGCCAGGGAGGGGAAGAGAGAGGCAGACTACGTAGACTATTCCAGCAGTGAATCTGCAGCTATGACACAGTTGTGCTAACAGAAATAATACATGTCACTGGCTCATTTAGCAGCCTAGCAAAACAGTAGCTCCAACAGTGTGCAGTTACATCAGATACCAATGCCTAACATATGAGGGATAAAGATACAGTATTTCTGAATGAAATGTGTCTTATGTAGTTTTTTTAGCTTGATATTCTGTCAGATATAGAATAATTATTGCTTTTTGTTCGTCATGGTCATTGAAGCTAGGTGCCTTTTTATTAGGCCATGCAGGAGGAAACAGTGTTCTATACCCATTAACCCTATTAGACTATGCTGTACATGTAAGTGTGGAGCAGCAGTTGGCTTTTGTGCATCTTTCTGATTAATGGCAGGCTTTAGTCTCTGATGCATGACTCAGCAGCACGCACACAAACACACCTAGAGCTTATTATTGGGGCAGCGATCAGGCAGGGCTGCTAAGTGCTGATGATTGCATCTGCCACCACCACAGACAAGGCAGGAGAGCAGCGAGGGAGGAGACATACTATGTGCAGAGGAAAAAAAGAACATGGAGGCGAGAGAAGGGAGAGTCATAACTAAAAGTGAAACAAGAAGAGGCAGCTACATATAGGCCTATATATACACGTATATTCATGTATAAAACAGGACTGCGGAGAGGATGCGAAAATGGTTTGGAGAGGAATTTTTGAGGGAGTGAGACAAAGGAGGGGATACAGAACAGAGAGTGAATTAGTAAGTGATATCTGGGTTCCTGGCAGAGCAAGTGTATGTGTGTGTGTGTGTGTGTGTGTATGTGAGGGTGTGTGTGTTTGTGTTTGTGGCTGGCACCGAACTGAGCCACTTGTGTGTTATAATGGCCAATCAGCATGTGGATTGAGGTCACCGTGGCAATGGCCCAGATAAGAGAGCAAATGAAGGTTCTATGTTCCCTCAATTTGTGCTATAGAGAAAGAGGCTTACATTGTGTCCTTTAGGGATATTTCACTGAATGTATAGTTTTGTGTTATGGTAATCAATCCAACATAACAAATTCATTAAAGATAAGTAGTGGAACTGAAAAAAATTAAGAATACAGTCTTTTATTCCATCTTCTCCCTTCATTTGTTTCCCCTTTCTTACTCATGCACAAGACTCCCTCCACTCACCTCTGACCCCATTCCTTTGATTCATCCTGTCATTTCATCTCAGAGATGTCTTCATTCCTGATGACAGTTATGAAGATGATAGCATGGTCTAGAAGGACAAGAGGACAGTGAACACCGTAATTCAATGACAGTGCCTTTTGCCTCTGGCTAATTGTGCAATTGTGCATGTTGACACAGAAAGAGAAAGAGAGACAGAGAAACTTGGAGGTGAAGTAAGATTGTGTAGTGTATGTAGAGAAGAGCTCTTCTCTCCACTTCCACGTTTTGAGTCCAACCTTATGGTGGAAAACTACAGGGAGGATTAATCAGTTCAAACATGTTCCATCCAAAACAGCCTGCTAGTATTCTGTTTTCAGTCTTGGTAATTGTTTTTCTCTCCAAAGCCATTTGCAGTGTCAGAATAACACACAGCTGAGCGATATTTGGTTAATCTAAGTGGCATTTTGGTGACATTTTTTGAGCTCTCGCTGAGTGTGTGGGAGAAGAAAAGTAAAGTTCAACTGAAGAGATAAAAAGTCAATTAATGTACAATAAAAGAGGCGTAGCCTTCCACATCATGTCTAGTGTTGTGGTACTGAGATAATTTAGTCAATGGTATTGATTTCACTTCTTTGTTAGTTCCTAACTACAGTTAAGATTTACCATAAATCTGTCAAAGTAGACAGTTTCCTTATTTAAAATATTTTATGCAACTACCCCTTCCCTTTATTTAAAGTGTTGTTTTGCATTGCTTTTTCTGTTTTTCAGACATGACCAGACACCCGTCGACTGACTCCTCCCCTAGTGACAGTGGCTCCTCTCCTAGTGACAGTGGTTCTAGCCCTTCTCCAAGTACTCCTCAGAAGCTACTCCCAGCATGCACCTCTCCATTTGGACCACGACTATTTCACGCAACACCTAGCTCCTCTGGTACTCCAAGACCTCAACCTGAAGGCTCTGACCATCGCAACAACACACCCAGACTGTCTGGAAAGTTAGGTGGTCATGGACCATGTGGCCGCCATATCCCTGTTAAGATGGAGAGAATCAAGGTGTGCGTTTTGTGTGTATGAGCATGTTTGCAATTTTACAGCAGAAATGCTACCAGACACATTTAATTGGTATACTGATATGAACTTTTATTTCTACTTATAATGTGTTATTCCTAGGTCCTGACTGGTTCTGAGGTGGAGAGTGACTATCAAGAGCCACAGACCATTGACGCAAGGGTGGTGATGGGTCAAGAGACACTGCTCAAAACAACAGAGATCCGGAAAAGGAAACCCCTGGTTGAGCCAAGTGGTCAGGCTATCCCTTTGCCAGCTATTCCAAGCTTTCCAGTTCCTCAGTCACAAGCAAAAGAGACCCAGCTGAAATCCAGCAAAGAGGAAAACCAAGCCCAAATCCCTCAAAAACAGCAGGATCAGCAAAAAGACCCTGTGCAGCCCCCAACGACACTCCATTCCCCTTTTCAGAACCCCCTATTCCCTTCCTCCTCCTCCTCCTCCTCCTCCGCAGAGCCAATCACAACAGATGATAATTTGAAAGACAACCAGGAAGAGGGTCAAACCCTTTCTCAAGACGAAGTGCCTTCCCTTTCTTTTTCTGAGCTGGCCTGCCCAGTTGCTTTGTCCTTTTCTGAGCCAGCCTATGCTGTTGACCCTCTACGAGTGGGTGTGCCCTCATCTCTTGACCCTGACCTATACTATACTGCTCCTTCTACCCCAATCAAAATGGCCTCCCGCTCTTCGCACCTTAAACACCATTCATATCCTGGTTCTCCAGCCTGCCCACTCTCCCCTGGCTCTCCCTCAGACAGCGAGGACCTTTGTTCCCCTCTCACTTCTCCCTCTGGCTCCTATATCACAGCGGAGGGAGGCAGTTGGACCTCCTCTTACACATCTTCCACCTCCCCGTCCACCTCTCCCAATTTGCTCCTCACAGAAGAAGCACAGGAGGCCCCTGCTTGCTTTGTGGGCTCCTTATCAGAGATTGGAGATGAAGTTGGGGAAGAAAAGGGACGAGCAGGTCCAGAACGGGAGGAGGAAAGGGCAGGAGACTTCTGCCTGTACCGTCCTGAGGATTTTGTCATGAATTCAAGAATGGGTCTAACAGGGACCGTGATCCTCGAGGAGGAAGAGGCTCTAAAAAGGGAAGAGATCAAGATTTCCAGAGAAAGTTGTCGTCCTTGCTGGGTGACTGATGATACATCCCCTCTAAGGAGCAGTAGCAGCCGTAGCAGTGACTCCCAGGAGGATGGCGGAGAGTCTGAAAGCTCACTCTGCCCACTGGAAGAGGCCCGTGCAGGGAGAGCAGAGTACTCTAGGCCCATGCAGACAGGCCTAAAACTGCAACTGGAGGCATGCATATCAGAGGAACATTATGGACAGATGGATGACCACATAGAACTACCCTCCACTGCTTTGACTCCAGACACAGAGAGCATGACCATGGCCTCATCTAGCCTTAGCCCTGACTCTCCTGTCAGCCCCATGGATGCTTTCTGTCCTGGAGTCTTTGGCAGGTTTGGCCCCGGTTCTTTCATGCTCTCCCAGGCAGCCTGTGCTGATGATATACCAGAGGAGGAAAGGATGATCCCTGCCTCCCTCATCTCCTTTCCCCTCCACACCAGCCTTATCTTTAAGGCTGATTCAATGGAAATCACCCTCTTCCCCACAGAGGATGAGACTGATATGGGAGAAGGTAATGAGAGAAATGAAGGAAAGGATGTTAATGCTTATGCAGCAGGAGAGGAGGAGGCAGATGTTGAAGATGACGACGACGACGACGACGACGATGATGAAGAGGATGATGATGATTATGATTATGACGATGATCATGATGGTAATGCTAATGGCGCTGGTGACGGTGTTGACATTGATGAAAATAATGAAGACAATGACAATGACGAGCATGATGAGGCAGGTGAGGAAGCCAAGGTAGAGGTGAAAGTGGTAGAAGAGGAGAAAGTTGAGGGAGAGGTGCAGGAAGAGGATGATGAGAAGTGTGATTGCAAAGCTGTGGTGGATCCTATAGATGAGGACAGCTCAGCATCCTTCCTTCATTCACTTTCGGAGACATCAATCAATGAGGGGTTGGACGAATCCTTCTGTTTCCAAGACGATACAGATGACTCATTAGATTCCGCCTCTTATAATGGGGAGGAAGACGAACGTCTCTACAGCACTGAGAGGCATGCACAATCACTAGAACCCACACCAATGGACGCACTTGATCTAACTGAAGTCCAAACGGAACCTGAACAGGGATCTACCACTGGGACAGGTCAAACTGGACCTTTGCACACACAGCTGAGCACAGACAAACCTGTGGATCACCCCAAAACCACCTGTCTTTCTGAACCTACACCCTTGGATGAACCTACACCTCTTGAACCCCAGGCAGACCATGAACTGGAATCTACTAGTGGAATAGGTCAGATAAAACCTTTTCAGGTGAGCATGGACAAACCAGTTGATCGCCAGAAACCATCCGGTCCTCCAGAAGCAATTTCTTGTCCACCAGAATCCTCCAGCAACCTGAACGAGAGTGGGAGTGAGAGCGAGATGATGGATATCTCTGGTTCTTCCAACCCTCTCGAGCAGCCTAAAAACAGCCCTCATGTTAACCCTTCTACCACTCCTGTTGTCATTCGTGCTCCACCTGCTGAGTTCCACGCCTCTCCTCCTTTGACCGCATCCGCACAGGAGACGATAGACCTTAACAGTTCAGTTCTTCCGGAAGAATTGGCTGAGGAAAAACCCCAGATGAAGGATGATGATTTGCAAGAGAGCAATGATTATTCAGGGGAGGAAACCACAGAAGAACCAGAAAGAGACTCTTTCAAATTGCTTATCAAGCCTCGTCATTATCAAGCAGAAAGCCACAGGGCTGTAGGAGCAAGCAGACGTGTATTATCAAAGTCTTTCTCCAATAAATCAGATGTGCCTGGAGGGGCAGAGGCCATATGTAGGACCAGTATTCACAGGGAGTCTGACACTGAGCTTGACCAGAGGAATGGGAATGCCTCAGCTGAGTCTATGAGTGTGGAGGGTAGAAGCATTGATTCAGCCACCAATGACTTAAATAAAGGTGTACTTCTTCTCTCTTGCCCTAAAGACCCTAATCCCAACCCCAGTAATATCCCTGTTTCTGCTTTCCCAGAGGTCATCTCAGAACTTACGGACAATCTGGCTCTGACCCCGGGTGACTCTGCCCAGGAGAACCTGAGAGAAAATACTCTGAGTACTGACGAGGGGGTGCTGGGAGCTGTTGGATCCCCACACTCCCCCCTTGCCATCTCACCCAAAAGGGAAAACTCAGAAACAGACAGCAGGAGCGGGAGCAGGGAGATGCGTCCTGGAGCTGGAGCATGGTGTGATGACAGGATGGGGCTGGGCTTTGGTCTAGGATTAGGATCAGGGGCGGAGTTTGGTGTCTGGGGAGCAGGGGAGTCTCTCTGCCTGTCTCTGGGGAAGAGGTATGAGTTAGAGGCGGAGGGTCTGCTCATGTGTGACACAGAGGGCCAAAGCACACAGACGGCCGTGGTTCCCGACATGAGCAGTGAAGTGTGCGATAATTATGATAATGTTCTGGGATCTGTTCTGGATGAGGAAGACAACAACAGTCTGTGTGGAAAGAGGGACAGGATGGCGGATGAAGAATTGGTAGGAGAGGGAGCTTCTGAGTCCAACTTGGCTTGCTGGAAGTCCATTGAGGAGATCTCAGAAGCAGGCGGAGGGGAGGATGGAAGCTCCAGATTCCCAGAGGATGATGTCAGCAATCTAAATCCAGACAATGATGGAGATAACACACAAACACAAATACATGACACTTGGAAAAATTCTAACAATAACAATGACTCTGCTTTTGACTCCTTGGAAGTAGCCATGTGTGGAAGTCTGAATGCTCTATCAGAGGAAGTGAGACCCCAGAGTGTGAGTGTCAGTGTTAGAGAGTCTGTGTCTAATATTCCACTTGAGGAGATGCCACCTCAGGTCTCTGACACAATTCCCAATGAAGGGAAACAAAAAGACAGCTCGATAAACCAGGCATCAGACACAACACAGGCACCATCCTCAAAGGAAGGTGTCTGTGAAACTCACGTGGACAAAGCTTTAACAAACCAGCATCTCAGTTCACAAGATAAAGCCAAGTCAAGATGTCATACTAGCCCAGAGTGTCAGACAGTCACTCCAGAGAGTAATACAGCATTTTCTTTGCTACACGGATCCTTTGGGTCCTTTACTCCTAAATGTAAATCTAATGAATCCAGACCAAGTAGAGCTTGTCAAGACAAGATGGAAAATACTGGTTCTCAGTCAGAACCAGAGATAGTGGAGCCTCAGACTGAAGGCCAAAGAAAAGATGACGTCAGTCCTGCGACTGACAGACTTGCTGATGAACCAAAGACTAAAGATGCCTTTCGAGGAGAGCAGTGTGTTGTTAGTAACTCAGGGGAAGAAGATGAGGAAGAAAAAGCAGAAGAGAAAGCAAAAAAGAGAGGTGAGGAGAAAGATAAGAAGAATAAAAAGGAAAGAAAAACCTCTCCTGCACAGAATGGGTCAGAGCACTTTGCGTGTCATGCCTCTAAAGGGGAACTTTGCACAGATAAACCAATTGCTACTAAGAAAGGGAGGCGAGGGAAGCAGAACAAATACAGGGCATCCCAGACAGGCAGTCATGTTGACTCTAGCCCTGAATCTGTTGATGATCCAAAGAAACCTTCTGTTCCATTAAATACCACAGCAGACGGGTGGTCAAAGGGGGTCGCAGACAATTGTAAAACTAAGGCAGGTCGAAAGGCAAACAACAAAGCTTCATCGTGGGACTTTCAACAGAGGACATCTGGGACAGACAAAGCTGAATTTGGTTCACAGATGCAGGGGGATAACAGTCCCAGGCCTGAGGTCAAAAGTCCTAGCCATGGATACTGCAATTCTACGACGCATACCCCAGACAACCTCAATGTTGTGTTGGCAATGAACCAAGAGTTACATAAGAAACAGGAAGTGCTTGATAACAGACCACTATCTGATAGTCAGAGAGGAATCATCGTGGATATTAATGACAACAACATAGATACTGGCCACAGCCCACCTACCCATGATACCGTATCATACTCTCTGACTCCACTGTCTTCCTCAACATCTCCTGTTTCCTCTTCCTCCCCTCTACCATGTGCCTCAACAGAGCCAGAGGATGACCTTCCCACACCTGTGCAGGAATCCCAACCTGTCCTCTCAGTCCAGCAACAGCCTTCACTGTCCATGTGCCACACCACCCCTACGCTTTGCTCTACCTCCCTCACTACGCAACAAGCCCCTGATTCCCAATTTCTTCCCAACAACAACCTCCAACAGGTTGTCCTTTCTGCATCAACTACATCTACCACAAGTGTCTCTTCGCCCTCATTCTCCACTGCCATGCTGTTAAGCCTGTCCCAGCCTACCCAGGAGTCATCTTCACCTGCGCCTGGGACTTTAGATTCAGCATGTTTTCCAGACTCTATTTCCCGTCCCCAGTCTCAGCCTAATCTCAACATCCAGCCTCACAAACAAATCAAGCAAGGTTGCACGTGGAGCACACAAGACAGGTGCAGAGGTGAGTATAGAAATGATGACTTGTTAGATTGATAGCACAGTGCACTACACACTGAGGAATCCCTTATCATTTTCTTTACAGCCAGTTCTGGCAACAGTGAAAGATTGCTTTGCAAATTGAGATTGTTATCAAAAAGAAAAATGGGCACTATATTCCCATAGTCTGTTGGTTTTAAGCAATAAAAAAGAAGCAGAAAGTTTGTCAAATGTGAGCTTTTTAATACAAACATGATCAATTAATGTGTGCTCTGTAAGGTCCCACTTTGGCTGAGGAGGAGACTGACAGCGAGGATGATGGTGGACTGCCTCGACGTGGCCACAGATCCCAGGCAAGAGGAGTGGCAGGAAACAGAAATGGAGCCATGCAGAGAGAGTCTGGTCCATCTAATCAGCGGGAAATGCAGCCTTTCTCTGCCCACCAAATATCCGACAGACAGTCAGGCTGTCCAATCAACCACAACCACAAGATTGCAGAAGAGATCGACCTATCCTTCAAAAACAATTGTGAGTTGTTCCTGACCTCCTATGGGAAATAAGATTCAACATCAGGAATCCCCTAATACACCCCACCCTTTTTTCTCTTTCTGCTTCTTTCTTTCTGTTTCTACAATAGTAAACCCACAGTTACGGTTATTAAATTGATGATATAGGACAGAATAGTTTAAAGTGGCTCTGCTTTTATGACAGATATCACAAGAAGCATAAATTCTCTGCATTATATAGTTCACAGTTTGAATTATGGATGAAGAGTGCCCTGTTGTTGAGATATATGTATGTGTGAGATATACGTATGTGAAATGTATTTTCCATGGGCTAATTGAATTGCCTCATTAGTTGAGCTTTTGGATTTTGAAATGAACGCTCTTCATCAGCATAGCACTAATGAGACAGAGTCACTAATGCCCTTATTACTTCTACTATGGTGATTAGTTTCTATGGCAATAAGGATATGATGCTCTTCACTTTCATGCACTTGAATGTGTGTTGAATATTTTCTTGTGTAGGCTCCATATTGGCTTCCTGTAATGAGTCTGAGAGTGAGGGGTCAGTGCCGGAGCTAGAGGAGCCAGAGCCACTGAGGCCATCAGAGCCCCAGGTAAGTCTGTTCATGCTGCTTTATTGGAAACCTTCTGGCAGGGAAGTCTGCTTGAAAAATAAGGCAGACTTTTATTTTGAAAAAATCATCAAACAAAGGGAAAACACAAGGAGGGAAAATTCCTCTGCCTTCACATACACTGCTCACCACAGGTCTGGTGCTGCTCTTTGAGAGAAAAGCTCTGCTTTCACACATACTAATATAACCTAACAGCCCGCCCTTCCAGTTCAAACTGGCCTATGAGGTGAGGACTAACATCAGCTGAGACTGGAGACACCGGAAGTGAATACCCGGTCAATCAGAGCACACCTGAACACACCTGGAGCCACTCAGTCACCGTCAATCAATTAACCACTTAACTACAGACCAAAGAAAACAAAGAAAACTGTGATCCATCCCACTTGGCCCAATCAAACAGTGAGTGAGGGAGTTTGTGCTTCCTCACAAACACCTTGAATTTCTAGTAACACATTATACTTTATAACAAATGATATTGGGATTCCATTGAGATTATTTTTGAGGAGTATAACTTGTTTTTTTAAGATCCTGATTGAATGATTTCGTAATCAGGAGGAAGCTGTTTGTGTATACACTGACAGCCTGAAAACTATAAAGTGTGTTATGTAGGGATCTTGAGGCTATAGAATTAAAGCTGAAGTAGGCGAGATTCAAGCAAATATGATTAAAAAAAGTATTTTTTATAAAACAGTCGCTATATCCTGACAGTATAGTACATGAAACAGGTAACCTGAAAAAAATCATGTACCTCTGTGTCCTCCGGTGCTCCTAACGGCATCTGCAAGATTTCATAGACTGGAGGAAAACAAGCAGTAAGAGCTGACCTGAGATCTGCTGTCCATCTGCTGTCTATGAGAGCCGGTTGTCAATCACTCGCGAACTCCAACCAAGCGGTGAAACTAGGCAGCGCTGATCAAATATGAATCAATATTATGTTACGCTAATGCCTATTTCTCCTCTCAAATGTTTTCAGAATCATCTTGTAGTGCGCGGTTTAGCTGTAAAATGAGAAAGTTTGTGACGCGGCAGCCATGATGAGATCTCTTGAAGGAATGCCAAACACTGGTCACATGACCAGAGCCCAGCCAATAGGAACGCTCTCTCTCTGAAATGACCTGTGATTGGTCAAAGTCTAGATTTTTTAAAGTCTGAAAACAGAACCATGAGGAGGTGCAGAAGTCTAGTTATCTCTCAGAACACTTGAATTACAATATGCTGAAAGGTTATTATGGAATTTTTCTGCCACTTTAAAGGCTGAGGAGAACATAAAACACGATTTGTTGATTTGCTTTATATTTTCAGTTGATGATTTTTAAGAATATTTTCTTTTTTTGGCTATAGTGGCTAATGCTATTTATGATACATTTGTACTTTTTTGTACTTAAAGCACATTGCTGTTACTGCTGTTGCTATAAACACAAAATGCATTGCTTCCCGTGTGTGCAAGAGAAAACAAGTCGGTCTGGGATCAACAAAATAGCAGTGAAAACCCAACTGGGAAGATGAGTCACATTTGGTGATATTAGCTAAACTGACGTCATAGATTATTACAGTGAAGTAATTGATATTTGTTTTTTTCCTTCAGTCCATCTCCTTTGCAGATGAAGGGCTAAACAGACCAAAACAGAGCCGCAGTGAGAAGAAGGCCCGCAAGGTCAGACAACTGGCTGTAAAAATATAAATGAATAAATCAAGTGGAGTGTTTTTGACACCAGGGTTTAATTTGTGTCATTTTCTCTTTCTTTCTCACTCTCTCTGCTGCTGTATGTGAACGTAGGCCATGTCTAAACTTGGTCTGAAGCCGGTCCATGGTGTGACCAGAATCACCATTAGGAAGTCCAAGAGTATCTTGTTTGTCATCAGCAGACCAGATGTGTTCAAAAGCCCTGCTTCGGACATTTACATTGTATTTGGAGAGGCAAAGGTAAGTCTTTCTTTCTTTCTTTTTTCGTTATTCAAGCTTCAGTACATGTATTGTATTGCCTCTCAACCTCTCCTCTCCTGTCCTCTCCTCTCCTCAGATCGAGGACCTATCTCAGCAGGCTCACAAAGCAGCTGCAGAGAAATTCAAGGTGCCTGTGACCTCTTCTCCCTTGGCCCCACCTGTCCCACCCAGCCTCACCATCAAGGAAGAGAGTGAAGAGGAGGAAGAAGAGGTACTTACTGTCTAAAAACTACTGTTTTTGAACACCTATCACACTAATATCAGTAGGTTGTAGCGTTCTGTAAAATCTTTTATTCTAATTTTATATATATCTCTCTCTCCTTTTCTTTCTGTCTATCCATCAGGTGGATGAGGGAGGTCTTGAGCAGAGGGATATCGAGCTTGTGATGGCTCAGGCCAATGTGTCACGAACCAAGGCCGTCCGTGCACTGAAACACAACAAGAATGACATTGTGAATGCTATCATGGTGAGGAGGAAGGAGGGTGGAGAGAGAGGAAGAGTGAGAGGGTAGAGGGAGGGCAGATGGTGAACAAAATAATGAGTCATAGCCAGTGAGCGGGGAGGGCATGGAGGAGGAGGAGGAGGGAGGGGGGGGGGGGATTGGAGTAAAGGAGAAAGAGCAGAGGACAAATGACAAGTAGAGTTTCTCCCCAGTAACTGAGCAACCTCTACAGTTCTGTAGGTCATCAGTGCAGTTTGATGCCCACAAGGTGGCAGCAACAACTCACACTGAGAGTTTGTTTAAGTGACGCAGTTGATTTTTTTTTTTGAGATTCTTGATGAGGTGCAAAGCAAGATGAAGCCGCCTTTAGATCACTAGCAAATATTGGCTGAGTGAAAACAGAGCCTCTCATACTGACTATCCCAGAGAATATTTTTTTAGCCTATTTAAGCAGTGTGACATCTAGAGTGGCTTCATTTCAATAGTAGAGAAGACTGTTTTGTGTTCTAATTTCATGAAGGAAAATCGTTTCATTTATTCATACCGACAGTTTTCCCTGTTTCATTTTTACCTACTATACGATTCTTTGAAACTCTTTTCTCTTTTGTCTTTCTCTCCCTCTTCCATGTAGGAGCTGACCATGTGAGCGGTGAGGATGATTTGACTCCTGACCCCCTCCTCCAGCCTATAAAGCCTAAACGCCACTGACTCTTCTGTATCGCTGCTACTGTATGTTGCATCCCCAATATCTGCTAAATAAAGTCTGTTCCAACGTGGGCTGTGACTGCATTGTGAGATTGATTTTACTGAAAAGATTGCAGATGGTTTGGTGTTTTAACATCGGGAGCAGCAGTCCTTCACATTCTGCAAATTCACAAGGCCTATATTTAAAACTTCAGAATTAGCCCATCCATCTACCAACCAACCTTCTTTTGGTTTGGTTTTTGCCAATCTCTCAAAATTTTTTACACAATATCATATGTAAATCCATTAGTTGTTTCATATGGTTTGACCTGATAGGTGGGATATGTGATCCAAATGTAAACTTTCAACACAGAATTGTTACCTGCTATCACTCAAACTGAGATAACCATATAGTTAAAAATAAAGTAACATTTTGTATGCTGGTGTTAAGGGTTAACAGGCCTATATTTACAAGTATGAAATCTGTTATTTATATGGTCAAAATATATTCTCATTAGACTTTTAATGTGAAAGGCGTGCTTTATCATCACATGCTGTTTATGTAGCAGATGTCAAGGACTGGGTGAAATAGGTAACATAAAAAAAATTATTTCTGCTAATGGCTTTTTAAAGGAAATATTGCAAGTATGCTGCATTGTAAGATTACATTTAATTGTTTTAATGTTTTGCAGAGGCAGTCTGCAGATATTAAAGAACTACTTTGCGCTGCTAAATTGTTTTTTGGACCCAGAAGATTTATGCAAATCTCACAATTATTCAGACGTTTAATGCCAACCTCGGGCGGGAAAAAAACTCATGAATTGGTGTTCACTTATACAACTAACATTATCCAAAATGTTCTTATATTAATCATACTCTAGAGTTACACTTTGCCAACACTGTGTCAGACCCAGCTGTCACATATTTCTAAAAAAAAAAAAGTGGATGTGTCATTAGGAAATTAAGCTCTCATTTTGCTCTGTTTCTCACTCTCTTATAATGTCACATATTACAGATGACACAGGCATGCCCAAACAGATGCCAGATGCATCTCTCTCAATCTATCAACTTTATTGTACAAAACTGGTTAGAATACAAAACACATGCCCGGGACTGCAGGGTTCGGCTTTGACAAGTGGCGGCAATAACATAAACTGATACCAAGCAAGTTGAGCCATCAGCTCTAAATTACTAGCAATGACTCCACATGTAAATGCGTAAAGCCTGTCTCTTCGACTGACTTCGTTCCCATTCGTACTCAAATACAGATGTGAGGAGATGATGTATTTCAGTGTGTGAAAATATAAACATATTGGCATTAATGGATGAAATACTGTCACAGGCAATGTAAATGACCAAATAAACAATCCAAATGATCACTGGAAATGTTTTGTTAGCAATGTCAAACAGTAGTGCTTTTTTCATTCTAAAAACTGTATCACACACTGGTCCCTTTCCAAAATGACAAACATAGGACTTTAAGCCATTTCATCTTTTAAAATCCATACAAGATATGGATCTCTAGGCAAGAAGTGGTGCTCTCCTGAGTATTCTTCATAGCAGTTCAGGCAGATAACGTCAGACTCTGCTGGAAAATGGAATAAATGCCTTTGGGCATGAGTCAAGTGTTGGGGATCGAGACATCATTAGGTGGTGGTTTTCGCTGGGAGGACGTTGTTTTCAAAGTGTCCCTGGTTAGTGATATTCCCAGCAGGGAAGTATCTGGCTACCACGAAGGAAGAGCCGTCTGATGCAGTGGCCTTACCGACACCCAGCTTATTAGTGCTCTTCCACACCATTGCTGTGAAATGGCCTATGTGGAGAGTGAAAAGGAAAGAGAAAGAGGGGGAAAAACAGGCTGTTAGGGTTGAAGCTAAGTGCAGTTCTTCTAAATATTTACAGGCGAAGGAATGTTAATTCCTCTCTCACTCATCAGTCCCTGTACACATTATTCCTTCCTTTCTCTATCAGGCAACTTTATGTGAATCAGTGTGAATCACTGTGATGACCTCCTAGAAGTGATCTGTTTCATGTGTGATTAAGATTAACAGACTCATGCACACTGGAGTCTGAGGCTATTGGAAACCATCTGGAGGAATTAGGCCCGACTGGGAATGACATGTGGGTTGAGGAGTGATACAGAGGACTGTGGTTTTCCCCATGGCCGGTCACTGAGTCAGACAGTCACACGCTGACTGAGGTGTGACATCAGCACGGGAATAACAGCAACCTTGCTCATGCCTGGGTAAACACGACATCGACACAGAGAAACTGACAACAAGAAAACAGAAAATGACAAAGAGAAACAGAGCAAGAAATACATACATTGAGATAAATGCATCGGAAAAAACCACGAGGAGAAATGAGATGAGACAAGACAAGACAAGACGACATGAAAACATATGAGAAGGGAAGTGTTTGATATAATGTGTCAGGGCAAAAAAGAAAATTTTAGATTTACATGTGGTGATACACAACACGGATGTATAAATTAATCTTTGCAAACTCGCACACATAGAGTTCAATGTGATGAGCAAAGCTTTTAATATTTCAGGGCTTCTATGAATGATTACTTTCAGTGTTGATTACTCTACAGATTTGTCCTTGATTAGTTCCTTGACTAATCTGGGATATTAAAGGAACAGTGTGTAACATTTTGGGGGATCTATTAACAGAAATTGAATATAATATTCATAACTATGTTTTCATTAGTGTATAATCACCTTAAACTAAGAATTTTTATGTTTTCGTTAGCTTAGAATGAGCTGTTCATATCTACATAAAGAGCTGGTCCTCTTCACGGAGTCCGTCATGTTGCTCCGCCATGTTTCTACAGTAGCCCAGAATGGACAAACCAAACACTGGCTCTAGAGAGAGCCTTCACGTTTTTATGCTACCTGAAGGCCACCGTAGTTTTCCAACACGCTTGTAAAAGCAGTAATGTGAGCCGTAGAGTGCGAAACCATGGTACCGCCAGCCGCTATCTGACTTCCATTGCTCCTAAAGTAGTGTTATTATGGTCAGGATGTCCTCTGAGCGAGGTGAACGGCGTCATCACGGTTTTGCACTCGGTAGCTTACGTTACTGCAGTCTTGGAAAGGGAGGAGTGAGCGGAAGCGTACTCAGTTGGTTGCAATTTGCAACCACACCACTAGATGCAGCCAAATCATACACACTGTCCCTTTAAGTGTCAGAAAAAAGTTAAAAACTAACTAACTAACTTCCCAAAGCCAAGTTGACATATTTAAATTGCTTGATTCAGTCCAAAGACATTCACAAAATTGTTGGCATTTTTCTTAAAGATTATACATTTTCTGCTAATCAACTAATCGATGAAAAAACTAATTTCATTTTTTTCTCAATTTTGATTTTCTAAATTATCATTTTGATTGTTATATACTGTATATTGATAATCAGAAAAGCTCTAATGATTACTTATGATTATCCTAGTATTGAATGTAGTAATTTTGCCTAATTTGTTGTTGTTGTTGTTGTTGTTGTTGTTGTTGTTGTGTAGGTCAAGAGGTTTGACACTGACTGAAATATGAGAGGAAGTGTAAATCTCACCAGTGCCAGAGGAGAATCCAGGACGGTTGAAGTTGTACTGTTTCACTTCATCATACCAGCGGTCTGCAACATCCTTCCCTGCATGTGCACGGGACAAAGTGTAACCTCAACTTCAAGGAACATTAAATCGGTCTTGTGTCGTACATATTGATCAGAAAGACTGCACCCTGGAGCTACAAATCTCTTTTGGGCACATGTTGTTTACAATGCTGCACTTCTTGTCACCCAAAGCTGCACTTTAGTGCTGCACCGTAGAAGATGTTTTATGAATCACACCGTCCTGCGCTGACATATTTCTGCAGTGAGTCATGGTCTCTGAGCTCTCACACTGAGTGCGAAGTGGAGGGGAAATAGATCCCAGCTGTTCACTTTCAGGGTAACAGTCTGCTCTAAGTCTCATAGACTAAACTATAGTATGCATAGAGGGATGTGTATCTCAAAGAGGGCATATACACAAAATCAGTCAGTTTTATAAATAGTATGTTGTGTGTAGGTGTGTATGTACCTGATTGGTCATAGGAGGCCCACGCCAGGTTCTCTCCACAGCTCCCTCTACTGGACTCCACACTGTGTTTCAGGATCCGTGTGCTGGCCAAACTTTCAGCATAACTGTGGACAAAGAAAGTTGTGAATATAGCACTGCTGAAATTGTCTTCTCCGCTATGAATCCTGCAACAAATAAATCCACTCCTGCAGTGGAGAGATTGCCAACGTGAGTGGCGTATACTTTAAAGCTTGTCGTTTCTTAGGCTTCTCTCAGTTTTCTAAAAGCTTGCTGCACTGTGCTGTCCTCCATCCCAAAGATACATAGTGAAAAATCCTTACCTCAGAGGTTTAATCTAGTGCAAATATGCAAAGCAGGCACAGAAACCAATTCCTCTAAACAACTGCCTTTGATAATTGGGTTGATATTATTACTGGTTAAAAGACCATCTGGGGCTTTTACAACATTTCCATCAAGTTCAATCTGTACAATGTCAAAGGAGTATATGCTAACCTAGGTTTTATCAACACAGTGTTGATGCAGTGGCACTCCAATTTACAATCTGGGGTGTTACAGGGACAAGGATCAACTCCTTGGCCTGGTAGTAATTTATTAATGTCTGTATTTAAATGACTGTATTGGCAATCATGTGACTTTTGACTTCAGAGACTCTCACACCACAGGTGCTCCACATCACAAGAGATAATGATGCTTTTTGGGTGAAAAGACAAACTCCAGCTTTTCAATTACACGTCCAGTGAGCTTTGTTACTTATTTTGTTGGCTTAAATCTACAAATCATCCCAAAGACATGCAGCTGTCAATGAGCGAGCGGTACCTTAACCGTCCCCCCGAACAGGGAGGAAACAGTAATGATTGCATCATTGTAAAGGGCCTTTACATATGTCAGTTGACACAGAGGGAGAGGTAAACACATCATTCATCGCGGTGAGATGAACTGTGCTGCGCTTTAAATGGTAGATTATCTCCAAACTCAAATATTTACCATCATATATATTAACAGCATATACAGTATTTAAAAGACACTCACACTACCAGAGGTGTTTATGATTAAAGTTATGATATATTATAGCTTAAGGATGCAATTTCATATTAAAATCAATTGAGGAATAAACATTTATTTTCCCAACATTGTATTGTACATTTACATGAACTGAGAGGTTCTTTAGCGAATTAGTGTTACTATTGCATCATGCATGCGTGAGGAAATGGACTGTTATGCAAGACAGTTAGTTTTCTCTATCCTTCCTGACAGCGCTGATTAAGTTTTGCATTTACTCAACACAATAAGACCCTCAATATCTCTTACTATATTATTCTGTTATTATTTCATTTGACAGGCTGGGCTGGAACTGTCACTGTTATCCAGAGCAGTCTGACAATGACTGGTATGCGTGGTCGTTGCTAATTAGGTTTCTAATTTGATCTGTGTGTGCATTAACCCACCGGGTAGCCTCTCTGCTCAACTTGCTGCTCAGCTTCATCGGAGGGGCCTGGTGCTTCCTCCTGTACTCATTATGGCACCGCAGCACCTCCTCAGAAAACTGCTTCGAGGCTGATGAACAGGGAGGAGAGAGAGGCAGGAAGGGTTAGGCAGCAAGAGAGAGAAATCTGACAAAGGAGACGTGATGATGCAACATGAAGATTTGTGCATGGCTGCAGAACCTCGAGCTGAAATGTGAGTTCACCACCTGAAGACTGGCTGACCTCAGACAGTGAACACATGATGGAGCAGAAAACGTCATCCACATCACCCCCCCTCTGCCCGGTGCCTGTCACTCACTGGCCTTTTCATAAGTCCCACAATCTCTCAAGTGCTCACACAATAGGCACATTGAAACAGCCATACACACAAACAATACAAACACGAATGCTGCCTAACAGCCGGCAATGACTCAGCATGCTACAAGATGAATGTGATCAGTAAAAGCCATTTTGAACACACACCATTAAAGAGGAAGATACATTTCTTCTGCAATTTTGTGTTTCCTCTGTCCTACTGTTCAAAGATAGCAAAGCTCACAAACACACACATACAGAAAACAAGCAAACCCACACACAGTTTCATAGGGGCAAAGTTCTAACTCAGGCTAGATTGATACAATCAGAGTTAATATCCTCTGGGTGCAGTTTCCACTTACCTGACTTTCCCATGGTGCTGACACAGGAAGCCTTCAGTAGGATCAGTAACTGGTTTAGCACTGGACGAAAGCAGCCTCTCCCCTGTCTTGTTTTCTGCCCCTGCTCTCTTTCTCTCTGCCTCTTTCTCTGCTGCTCGCTCCCTCTCCCTCTCTTCCGTAATTGCTACCACTGATGCTTGTAAACAGCTGCTAAGGCCTTTAATTCAGGGCCCTTCCTTCAATTCCTGTCTCACCTTACAGCAAGTTTTGCAAAGTTCCCTCTTAGCTATTTATCTGGGTGTTACGCAACATGCTTCTTCTTCAAGTTTGGTTTCACTTCATTGAACTAAACCTTGCCTGTCTCTCTTGAAACCACACACCCTACTATCTGCATTCCCTACGTCTATCTTTATTGCTCAGAGAAGCACACACCCACTTTGTCTTTACATTCCCACAAACGAAAGGGGAGCCCCGAGACGTTGGTGACATCATCTCTGTGAGACAAATGCCCATATATGGCTCAGAGATTGCTGAATTCTGTAACTTGGTAGCCATGACAAGAGAATGTTACCCCTAGCAACTGTAACCGGGACAGTGGCTTTTCTCACAATTCACACTGTCGTGATTCAGCATTGTGATGTGCCACCGAAGACAATGGCAAACTGTGGGATACCCTTACCAAAGAGAGGTTTATTCAAGTGTGCTATTAGTATACTTCTTGTAAGAGCCACAATGTGTGAATAGAAGTTGAATTGCAAAGCATGTTAAATTCCTAATTTCTAGTTATTGTAGCTACTTAAGTAATGTTTAAAAAGGTAATAAAGACAAATGCATGTATATTGAATTTTGATGATTTATACTCCCTTTAATATAGTGAGAGAGTGAGTGTACATTAGAGTCAGGAGGCAGAGAGCTGCGTTAGGCACGGGAGCACATTAGTTTTTCTACCGTGTGACACTTATCTAACTTTTTTCAGTGAACGTTTTAAACTGGATTACATCTCCTGTCATTCGCGTCAGACTGAAGTTACTGTGCCTACAGCTCGTTTGTGGAATGCCACTACACTTCTTTTAAACTTAAAATAAGAGAGTATACTTTCAGTTTACTTTTTATGTACTTATCAGAGATATACTTAACAAAGTATACTTAAGTATATTTGGCTCACACTGACAAGTATACAGAAAAGTCTAAGTATACTTGGCTTATACTTGTACTTAATCTTTTGATCAAGATATATTTAAGAAAATTATAAGTTAGTATACTTGTAGTTAAAAAAAATGATTTAACTGGTAGTTAATATACTTTAAAGTGTACTTTCATAAACTATAAAGTGGACTACAAGTATATACAAGTATACTTGCAGTATAAAAACGATCAGTATACTAAGAGTATAATTTAAAGTGCACTTTCCTAACCTAAAAAGTGGGCTACCAGTATAAAACTAGTAAACTATCAGTGCACCACTTACACTTAAAGTATACTTTTATAAACTAAAAAGTGGGCCTATTTAGTCCCAAGAAGTGTTGAAGTAGTACACTCACAATTATAAAACGAGTACACTATCTGTATACTTATAGTATAATTGCAGTACAAAATAAGACTTAAATGTAAACTAGTTGTGTACTCAAAGTTTACAATTCTTACACTTAAAGTATACTTAAAAGTATACTTTTATAAACTAAAAAAAGTGGGCCAATTTAGTCCCACAAAGTATTACAGCAGTATACTTATAAGTATACTACAAGTACATTGATATTAGTATACTTACTACATAAAGTATACTTGGAAACTTGAACTTTACTTAAGTATACTTGAAATAAACTTGAAGTATACTGCTTTTTCGTAAGGGTAGGCCACATGGTGTGTACTGCACATGATGCTCACTGTTATTTCTGAACTGCTCACTTTATCAAAACTTTTTCACTTTTACTAATGCTGATATCTTCAAGGTGCTTTGGTCATAAAAACATTATAGGAGACTTTCCACCTCCATCGTTCAGTTTCTCCAGTAACATCCCGATCAATAAGTTACACCCAATTCTAAATGAGTGATCTCTTACCTGGGTGAAAAAGCAATGATTCAACAATTTGCCTACAGCAGTTGACACAAAGGGAGAGGCACAATGACCATTCATCACGCCGCAGAACAGGTTTCTACTATTTGTTTTGTCTGTATGAGGTGTGCTTCCCTCTGAGCTTTAATGGTATTTCTCGAACTGGGATATCTATCATTTAAAAAAAAAGAAGAAAAAGGACACCTGCTTTAACAAAGGCAGGATTGGTGTGCAACATAAAATGGATTACCTCATATTTTACTGTACATCTCATAACTCAGCTTTTGAAAATTGTCTCTCCACTTTTTGTACAGGCTACAGCTTATAGTCTATAGAGAAAAAATGCCCTTCTTACACTCTCTAAAATCAATAAGACTTCAATGTGTCAGCACCAAAGTGCTCTGATGAAACTGCGTAATGTGAAATAGCAGAATGCCAGGCCTTGATTGCTAATCTCCCAGTTGTGAATATGAGTTTAACACTTTGTTTGTCTTGAATAAATCAAGGTCAATAAACACACACATCACAGTTAGGCCTACTATGATTTGTAGCATGGTTACCACTTCGGCTGAAATATCACAACAACTATGATATGGATTGTCATGAAATTTTGCACAGACGTCTATGATCATCAGAGGATAAATCCTACTTACTTTGGTGATCCTTTGACTTTTCCTCTAGCGCCATCAACTGGTCAAAATCTCAATACTGTGGTTTAGAATAACATATCAATGTCACATTCCCATCATCCTAAGCTTTGCATGCTAACACACTAAACTAAGATGCTTGTTGTTGTTAATATGCCCTTGTATAAAGTATTTCCTTTTATAATTGTAATGTAAATGTAATTGTAATGTAAATGTAATTATAATGTAAATGTAATATAATTTATTATTTTAATGGAGCTTCCCGGCAAAAAGTATTTCACACGTTTGTACCTGTACAACCGGCGTGACAATAAACATCTTGAATCTTGAATCTTGAATCTTGAATCTAAACATTATGCCTGCTAAACATCAGCATGTCATTGTGAGCATGTTGCCATGGTAACATTAGCATTTAGCTCAAAGCATAAACTGTTTAGCCTCACAGAACCGCTGCCCTGGCGGTTAAATCTTAGTCTTGTTGATTCTTTTGCCACGTTTTGTAATTTTGCTGTCTTGGCAATTGATGCAGAAATTCCTGCTGTGAATACAGGAAATTAAAAATCCAAAAACAGCTTCATAAATGAGTCATAACAAGCTGAATGCCAGTTTGCAGTACTGTGTGTGTCAGCTTTAAAAGAAGTCTAACAATCATCATTTTTCATTTGTGATTTCTCAAGTCATGCTAATTATGCAACATCCTAGATAATCACTGTCTGAACCGCTGATGAATCATTGCACCAAAACACCACAGTGTAGCAAGAAAGGTCTAAAACCACATGACGGAGAAAAACACTGGTCACAAATAAACACCAACACTGACTGAAGACTGTTTTGTGATCAAATTGTAATGATTTCTTTCTTTTTGGTGAGATTCTGAGGCATCTTGCTAATCAGCCCACGTATGCTTTTCCTTAAAATGAAGTATTCATAGATACTGTAAATATATTAGTAGCATTTTCTCTCTATACATTACTGCAGTAATTAACAGCTCAAAAGGAGCTCTCCTTTCCTTTCATCTGAACTTTTATGGCAGATGTCCGCCCTTACTACTAAAAGAAGTGTGCTATTAGTATACTTCTTTTCAACTTAAAATAAGTGAGTGTACTTTCAGTTTACTTTTTATGTACTTATCAGATATATGCTTAACAAAAGTATACATAGATATACTTAGCTCATACTGACAAGTATACAGAAAAGTCTAAGTTGGCTCATACTTAAAAGTACACAGAAAAGTCTAAGTATACTTGGCTCATACTTACAAGTATACAGAACAATCTAAGCATACTTAACTCATACTGACAAGTATACAGAAAAGTCTAAGTTGGCTCATACTGACAAGTATACAGACAAGTCTAAGTATACTTGGCTCATACTTACAAGTATACAAAAAAGTCTAAGTATACTTGGCTCATACTGACAAGTATACAGAAAAGTCTAAGTATAGTTGGCTTATAGGCCTACTTATACTTAATCTTTTGATCGAGATATACTTAAGAAAAGTATATTTAAGTATTCTTGCATATAGGCCTACAGAAAGTAATACTTGGCTTGTAGTTGTGCCTACTTTTTGTTAGAGTAGCCTATTAAAGTGTGTGAGCCTAAAAGGAGAAGTCTCTTCTTCATGTGTCATCATTAAAAAGACTTGGGTAACATCTGGGTAATCCAACATTGTGCGTACAAGTTCCTACGTCATAACTATTATCCAAGTGGCAAAGGGGTGTGAGACAAATACTTCCTGAAGGGTCAACCACTGATTTTAAACCGCTCCTTTGCAATAAAAGAAAAAACATTGTGAGTTAAAATTTGTTTTTTTTAAGTAGGACTAATGTTTGGCATTGTGAGGTGTTTCAGTTACTTTGCCTGCCCCCACGTTTGTAATTACTGAAGATGCCACAAGGTGGGACTGTTAGCAAAGGCACTGAGCAAGGATGTGGTTGGACTATTAGTCACACTAAGTGCAACTAATGACATCTTAGTTTCATAATATGAGTGGACATGATGGGATTCATGTGAAAAGTCAAGCCACTTGATTTCTCATTAGCTGGATAGTGCTATCTTAACAAATTGATTTCCTCCTTGGTTCCTCCTACCATCTGCATAGTGATGGGACCGGACAGCTGGAAGAAGACATTTACATAGTGGTCTCGCGACGCTGAGACTTTACAACCATACATCTTAATTCATACTAATTGAGATGGCTGTGGAGTGTGTGCATTTGTGTGTAACTGCAGCGTGAATGTGTGTATTTGAGTGTGCGCGGCGTGCACATGCAGTAGGAGGGATGGTGATGTGATATATAGAGAGAGCCCCTTTTAGAGGGACAGTACAGACATCGATCCATGCAGATATTACATCATTTATCTCTGCACATTGGCTATATGTGCTGTACTTATTGCTTGGCTCCCCTCCCTGTCAGCTGCGACATCGCTTCTCCTCTCCTCCCCATCACTTTGTCTCTCATCCCCTCCCTACCTTCCCTCCAATCTGTAATTTTCATTTTTTCCTCACCTGAAGCCCCCTAATGAAAATCTTCCAGCAGGTCCCATATAAAAAGAAAAGGAACACCAAATTCTTTCTGGGCCAGAAATAATTTTCCACTCCTGTCATGACTGAAGTGGATATGGATTTATGGCAACAGAAATGTGAAATAACTCTAACTGGGGCTGTAAGTGCACTTCGTTGCATATAATTCCTCTTTAGCGGTCCCAGGAGGAAGGTGAGGACTTTTTAATAACTCCTTCCATTCACCTCCATCCTCATTAAGAGGTCTAGTTGAGTGAAAATGGAGAGATCTACTGAGGGGGTGTTGAGAGGATTGATCTCAACAGAGAGAGAGAGAGAGAAGTGAGGGGGCTGTACTTTTTTTCCGAAGGAGTTGTTGGAAGCTCTCTCTCCAGAGCTCTGCTCCAGAGTTTGACACATCAAGAAGCCTTTTTATGGTGTCATTAGTGTAACTGTTCCACCGAGGACAAATGATTCTGCGGGTTAAGAGGAGTTAATCACCTGCCAGTCAAATCTCATCAAGCCGCCTCTACGGATGAGGCTCTATACAAATCTCATCATATTTACGGAGCCTTCAATTAAGCAGATACAGGCACGGAGACACATGCAGGGAGGAGAGAGTGACAGGGCGAGCAGAGGGCAAGCTGGGAGGGTGGGAGAGGAAGAAAGACAGAGATAGAGGGAGACAGAGACAGTAAGCAGGGCCGGACGACTCCTGTCTGACACTAAGCAGCAGAAACGTAATGTCTTAAAAGGCCATCGCAGTCAATAAAGTTCCTAATGTGCTTAAAGCAATTACTGTGTCCGGAGAGGAGCAGAGTGCATGCAGGATATTAACCTCAGTAACCCGCTCTATCTGGTCCATAATTAAATTATCCTCACATCCTCATTCTAATACAGACACACATACACACACCACACACACACACACACACACACACACACACAGACACTCATGCCAAGCATACACTGATGCATGTTCACATAAAGTGTGTTGAACTGTATCCTGACCTGACAAGAGGAGGAGAAAAAAGAAGAAGTGAAAGTAAAAGATGTTGATGATGAAGGATATCAGAGCTGGGAACAGTACAAATATTGTTTTGACCTTGACAGTGATTGACATGTTTTGGTGGCTGTTATAACATACTGTAGGTTTCCTTGCATCCATTTGAGGTCAAATGAGCAACTCTCTGACAGTGCCAATAGTCTCTCCTTTCCATCGGTAACAATTTATTTCAAGGGCTTCTTAGTTTCCTATAATTTCCTATAAGAGAACTGATGTGTACGTGTTAAGTTACAGAAAGATCCCGGAAAAGGAATTAAAGTAATTTAGTACTAATTCTGGTGAAAATGGAGACAGTGTAAGGGGTCAAGCAATCAATCAATTCAACGTAGATGAGTATAATTACATTTCCTGTAGTGAATAAACAATGAATGTATGTTTAATTAGATTCAAACGGAGCATTTCTTTCAAGAAACACAATTGCAGGACTCTTCCAGGAAAATATTAAGGAAATTAAAGC
>CAKAOI010006056.1:0-14357 GCA_916701655.1 Sebastiscus albofasciatus | reverse complement strand
GGGGGGGGGGGACAGCACAAACTCTTCAGCCAAGTGGACACCCTGATCATCAATCCAGTGTTGTATGGTTTGTGTCTAAAGATACAAGTGTGTGTGTGTGTGTGTGTGTGTGTGTGTGCGTGTGTGTGTGTGTGTGTGTGTGTGCGCTCACAGGATGAGCAGCCAGCGGGCTTGCTTGGCCAGTCCCAGCAGGATGAACAGACACACTATGAGGTCGAGCAGCAGCAACAACACATATGACAGCCACCTGTTACAAAGAAACACAACATACAGCAAATGCCGTTACATTAAAATGCGCTGTTAATGATGAGTGTGTGTAACGTTATTCTTGAGCTTGGAACAAAACAATCTTAACTCAAGGTCCACTTACAAGTTTTTAACACAGCTTTCAACTGTATCCCACAGGTTACGTTTTTTTTTTGAGAACTGAGACATGCAAATATTTATTGAAATCATAGCACAGCTGCTATGTTATGTAAGGGATAATGTACAGCGAGCCGGTCATTGTTGTGAAATACACCCCGACAGGGTGATGCGGCACCCCGGCGCGAAGGGATACTCTTTCGCCCTGAAAGAGTATACTGTATTTCACAACAATGATCCGCTAGCTGTACATTATCTCGCTTATTACATGGCTACTTACTTAAGAAATTAATAATTTGACACAAAAAATGGTCCGCCAGAGTCTGAGATCAGAACAGCGTCCAAAGCAACGGTCTGTTATAAAGAAATGACAGACCGTAGAATGCCGTGATTGACAATTCAGAATCGAGTATTGGACAAAGCCATGTAATAAGCTGTTTTATATACTGTAGGGCTGTGTTGGCAAGAATCTGGTGATACGATACGTATCGTGATACAGGGGTTATGATTCAATATGTTGCGATACTGTAAGCAAGGCGGTATATTGCGATTTTTTAAATCAAATTTTAGGAAAACTGTCATAGCGTAAGGAACACACCACCATATGCATAAAAACTGAGTAAAAAAGTTGATTTTTTTATGCAATCAGAACAGTGGGATCTGCATTTGCATTCATCACAGTCTCTGTAACATCCAACGTTATAGTGCTACTTTGAGAGGGCACATACACTGAGAGGGAACATCTCTTTGCAAATGAAATAAAGTATTAACTGAGTTATTCTTTGCATGTAAACTATTAATTAAAAATTGAATACAGCGTTTTTGAGAATCGGTATCAGTATCACAAACCATAATATTGGTGATATTTCCGATATTATCTTACACTCCTTGTTTTATCCCACAGGGGAAACTACACTGCAGCCAGACATTTGTAAGCAGGAACTGTAAATTTAATTAAATTCTATGGTCTCCAGTTTTATGTTTTTATCAGTGGGCTACCTCCGGGTCTGAATAGTGAAGCCAATGCTGAAGTGCCTTAAACTTGCATTCTTTCTAATATCCAGCAGGGGGCGACTCCTCTGGTTGCAAAAAGAAATCTGATTGTATTGAAGTCTATGAGAAAATGAGCCTACTTCTCTCTTGATTTATTACCTCAGTAAACATTGTAAACATGAGTTTATGGTCTCAATCGCTAGTTTCAAGTCTTCTTCAATACAGCATGATGTTCATTTAGTAAATCATGGTCCTATTTAGAGTCAAATAGACCATAAAGCAGGGGATGCTTTATGCTTGTGGTTGACAGGTTGCTACCACGGCGTTGTCCAGTCTGGGAGTTGTCCGTGTTTTCATCTTACAACTTTAACCCTTTCACAGTGTGTTTTCAGTTCCTGAAAGTTAATCATATCGTTTTTGGTTGCCTAAAAATGTCTTATTTAGCGTTCGGTTGTACTTAGCTCCACCCTCTCGTTTTTGTTGCAAAAAATCAAGATGGCGACGGACAAAATGCTGAACTCGAGGCTTCAAAACGGCAGTCCACAAACCAATGGGTGACATCACGGTGACTACGTCTTCTTATATACAGTCTATGGTTTTATTTACTATGTTCAGGTAATCAGAATTGGTTGATTAAAAAGAGAGCACTTTAATTTTGATGTTTTTTATAAATGAATAAATTGAACCATAACTCTTCAACTGCGCCTCCATGAGGAGACGTGATGGGATGTAACAGTCTTGAACGGCAGTCAAGTATGAAGTTGTTCCAAGTGGCAGCAGCAGAGCAGTGAAGACTGTGTCTCGCCTCAGTTGCCATTTTAATATGGCACCTTGTGTATTTATAAAAGAAGCTCATTAGTGTGGATTTGTCATCTTAGCCAGTACTGTGTGTTTTTGGTGATGCGTGAAATATGCAGCGTTCCTTTCATCACATTCAGATTTCTCCACCTGATCTGGGATTAAAACTTGCCATCTTCTTCCACCGTTCCAAGAATTAAAAATGCTGAGAAGTGTAATAAGATTACTGGGATTCTGTTACTGATCTGGGATATGTATTTATTATCTCTATTAAACAGAAATGAGACGTTCACTCAGTGCGTTGTGGTCAGCTTGAACAGCTTTATCGGCTATTTAAGATAAAGGCACTGTATGAGATCAGGGAAGTGGATGAGGTTGAACCTTACTTCACCTCTCACTGTTTAAAGGGAGGGATACATTACATCGTCTGTGTGTGGTTACTTTCATATTGTTATTATTATGGAATATGGAATATAAAAGCATCAAAGTTTCCATTGCATTACCTCAAGAAACCCAGCCATCTTAATAAACATACAACTTTTATGACAGGCTGGTTTGGATAGTTTCCTTGGCCTCTTATAACACTAAGAGCAGGAGTGCGTCAGTGTTGATAAACAGCCTGAACATGTTGATAATTGTGAAATCGATCCAGATGGTTTATGTGCAACATCTGCTTATTTACTACATGAACTTGTCAGAACAGTAAACGGTTATAGGAGCTGACTGGAAATGTGCAAACTAAAGTGTGCTGCCAGAGCCACAGAAAATGGCTGCCAGATGTAAAGCCGTGACACTTGAATAATGGACTTCGGAATTCGGAGGAAACGGAAGATTCGGAGATAAACGTTATTTCTTGCACAATTACCAGAAGGAACGAATACATTTATAAGTCAAGTCAGACTGTGAGAGCATTCTTTGGGGGGCGTTTCTGATTTTAAACATGAAACAACAATAAATAAATAAATTAAATAAATAAATAATAATGTGTTTCTTTTCAAATGTAGTTACTCAAAACTGTTTTTCATTGATAAACAAATAAAAAATATGAAATATTGTTGAATCAGAGATCAACAGACTCATACTATTTTTAAATGTATCCTTTATTCATGCAGGGGGACCTTATGATTTATGATGACCTCATTTAAGATTGTTTGAATGTTTGTTTTTCACTAAAAAGGATAAAAAGATGTGTCCCATGCAAGAAAACTATTTGTTTCTTAATGAAATGTAAGGTAAAGTGATTGCAGTATGTTTTAGTGCCATTTTAAGAGTTTTAACCATATTTTGATGATTAACGGGTTAATATTGTGAATCGAAATTATTTTGGCCAGGATACTTGTGACCGATGTGATCATCCCATGCTTAATCACATTAACACTGAATTTTACAGGTCAGTTTTCCTCTGAAGTTGGATGTGTGTTTTTATGTTTGAAAAAAAGTGCTCCACTTAAAACCAAGAAAATGTTACATTAATCGTGCATTATGCAATTCTAACTGGAAAATTGTTTGTTCATGTGAGGTTGATGTGGATTTGTGTGCTTGCTGTTAACAAGTTTGAAATTTTGGCAGGTTCAGTTGACAAATGAAACCTTTCCTTCCAGTCAGCGCCAAATTACGTAGTCCTCGGGAACTACTCTGAATTTTGTTTTAATTATTTGGAAATTACTGACCCATAAGATAAAGTGGTACAACTCGGTACTTTTATTTTTATTATTATTATTATTATAAATATATATTATTTTGTAATATTATTGTTTTTCTTTTCTGTATTTAGATATTTCTTATTCTGCCTGTTTATCATTTTATTTAAATATCACCTTTGTGACTTTATTTAATTTCCTAATGACTCCAATGCTGCATGCACAATTGTAAGAACCATGAAAATGAGTCTTGAATGCACAAGTGAATTGTATTTGAAATATAACTGCTCAATAAACTGAGACAAATAATAAATAAATAAATAAATAAATAAAGTGTTACCCAAATTGCGGCTGAAACAAATTATAACAAATTGGCTTTGAATCACGGTGTACTGGACCATACAGAAAATATATATGTGTATCATATTTGGATTGGATTGTGGGCCAAGTATCTATTGAATGATTTGAAATACACACAGCCCTACTGTGCGTATGGGAACAGATCCGGGCAGCATTTAGTATCACTTTCTGTCCCTAATAATAATGGGAAAAAAAATGGAAAATTACATTGTATGTAATGATGTCTCTTTATGCAACAGTGGAAAGTTACTGTCTGTGTGCTCTTTGTCTCATGGAGTGTTGACTTTTACTGGGACACTGTCTGAGTGAAACAATTCCTTATCTGTGCAAAACAACTCCTTATCTCACAGTCCCTGTTGTAGATTTCTAAATGGTCACATTGTAATAATCTCCTGCGGTGCACTCTTCTGCAGACTTTGTGTGACTCTGTATAACCAGTGCCTCTTCTTGCAAGAATAAAATACAACAAAGACATTTCATCTGTTCGAGATCCTTATTTCAACGTTCATTAGGACTCATCTGGGAATATGAATTGAATTTCCTTTACAAGCCTCACCTGTAGTCCTCATTAACCATCAGCGTGTTGGCGGCCCAGCCAGGTGAGAAGGGGCTGGGCATCAAGCCGCCGGTTGGCACCATCGTCGGGGCCACAGAGGGAGGTACCGGGGTCAGAGGGATGATGGACGCCCCACTGATACTGTCATTCCCAAGGCCTGCTTCCACACTGGACCGAGCCAGGGAGATGGAGGAGAGGAGGTTGATAACGTTCTCAGATAACCGCCGGCAGTTCCGCGTCGACACCAGGAAGGGTTTACTGCCAGTAAAGAGCTCCTCCATGGAGGTCAGGGGGCCGGAGACAGACAGCTGCAGCCCAGAGATTGTATCTGAAATCTTGGAGAGGGAAGAAAAGAGGAATGTGAGGGGAGTTAAGTGGGACGGAAACCACAAAATAGAGATGATGTTGCTCATAAAACCGTGGTCAGCTTAGAGTGGTGTTGTTATGGAGGTAGAGAGCTGAAGTTTGTGGGCATCTTGGTGCCTCGGCTTGCTAATGCATGTCCCTCATAGTCTTTAACACAAGTTCAACTTTTTACTTCTACTTGCAAACTCAAATACGAAAGTAATTCATCTAATTTTCTTTGATATGAAAATACTTCTAAATATACAACACCTCTATGTCTCTTAAGCTGGAGTAAGAGGAGATTGTAGAGACAGAAGTGAACACACTCCTTTTGAGACATGTTTTGTATGAATCATGATGAATAATTTATCTGTCTCATTCAGAATAGGCTCATTTTAAGCCGATTGTTTGCAGCTACTGCTTCTGTCTTGTTATCCAATATCTTATCTGTTTATTACCTTGCATACATTTCTATATGCTACATACTTGCACATACATTCCTGTATGTTACATAAATGCACATAATTAAGTGTATAGTCTTTCACTAGTTTAGTCCATGTTTCTTAATTAGATTTTGTTTCATTATTCATTCATTACATGATTTCTCTGATACACCTCAGCAACATTTCTTTCTTCCTCCAGTTTGGTTTTCCGTTTCAGCCAACTTCCTATTATTTCATCCCTACTTCTATTTTATTCAAATAGGCTACTATATATGTTTTTATATGTAAATATCTTCAGATTGTTGTTAATTCATATAATAATAATAATAATAATAATAATAATAATATAATAATTTTTTTGTATTTGTATTTAATTAATTGAGATGTTTTTTATTGATTTTATCTATTTTACTCTTGTTTCTGTGTTTAAATTTTACCTTGGTTTTGTCTTGCTTTTGTTTGGCTTTCTGTTGTCATATTCCCGTGTAAACTCTTTTTTTAAAGGTGCTATATAAATAAAGTTATCATAATTCCATTTGTCAATGGCTCCTGGTGATATTAAACATTTCACACAAATAAAATTACCCTTTTGAAAATTTCAATTATTTATGTTTTTGCAGCAGAATATATGTAGGGATTTCTACAAAGATTGAACAATGGAGCAGAACCCTATTTTCATTCAGACATCTTGAGGTCAGAGGTCAAGGGAGCCCTTTGAAAATGGCCATGACAGTTTTTCCTCGCCAAAATGTATTATTAGTGTGGAGCGCTATTTAGCCTCCTTTGCAACAAGCTATTGCAAGTTACGTTAATGCATTAAAGATATTAGTGGCGTTAAACCGAATTTGCGTTAACGCGTTATTATCATGTTAACTTGAACAGCCCTAGTTATATTATAAATATTATCCTGTCCAGTGTCTGCGTGGCTATTCCTTCTGTCTCCTTCCACTGTGTCTAATGCTATTCATCAGGGTCAGATTAGACCTCCTGCTCTAATTTAAATCACTAATATGTGTCTTTGATATGGATGGATGTGAGCTGAACTGATTAACTCATTCAGGAATTCATTTTCTATACGGCTGTAGTTCTCCTGACATGCATCGTCTACAGTAGGAGGAGAACATTTAGCAGTCTGACACATAAACCGCCGTCTGACCACAGGGAGATCAATAAAAACAGAAGTTTGTATCACACACACACACACACACACACACACACACACACACACACACACACACACACACACACACACACGTTAGATATTCTGCATGACAGTTTACTCGCAGCACTCACCAGCAGATCGATGGAAGCTAGCGTATAATTGGCTGTGAGAAGAGACGAGGTCAACTGATACATCCCATCATTAGCCTCGCTGTTGCCATAGAAACCGATGCCTATGGCAACACTGCAAAGGGAGAAAAAAGGGAAACATGAAAACATTGTGGGAGGGTGTGTATATATATATATATATATATATATATATACAGTATATATGTGTATGTTTGTGTGTGTGTGTGTGTGTGAAAGAGAGAGAGAGAGAGAGAGAGAGAGAGAGGTGGATAGAAAAACAGATAGCAGAAGCATAAATGTAATGTTTAATTCAGTGTGTATGTACATTTTAAATGAATGTGACACAAGGAGATGGAGCTGGAGAGGATGGGATGTGTGCACTCTGGATGTGTGTACCACCAGTGGAGCGCAGGGGAAGGAATAAACAGATGATGGGAAAAAAAAGCTGACTCTTAGCACTCAACGGTTAAGCTTCTGCAAGGAAAATATTCGTAACGTTAAACATAGCGACATGTTTACACATCTTTCTGTTATTCAAATATTCAGATTAAGGCTCGGGCCAGATGTTCCGTCAAATCCCCTCAAACCTGAGAGGAATGGTATGACCCAATCTCCCACAAAGTATGTGACCCAGATTAGAAAGCAGGGGGAAAAAGGAAAAGGAGGAATGTGTGTCTGCATGCGTCTGTGTGTGCTTTGCATTTCAAGGCTGCCAAATGTGAGAAATGTCTAATGCAGCTGCGTTTCAAATAGTTGTGCTTGTGACAAAAAAGGGTCACCATCTGGAGGAAAGGGTGTCACATGAAATATTTTCAAGAGGTAAACTGCTGCATTATTTTTTCATCCAGTCTAGCACAGAAAGCTGCTGTATTAGAGCATCAGAGGAGGAGACTGCTACATTACAGTACGCTCCATAAGGGGGAGACACGAACCACATCAACCTACAGTCTGTTTATGATGACATCACTGTGACAGCTGAAATCAGATCCCCGGTACATTATGTTCTGTGATATAACAATACAGTCCCAGTGCATATAAACGTGAGGGGGGAATGGACTGGAATATAATAACAAGCACTGCTGAAGCATTAAATTGCACTATAATTGTATTACTGCACACAGCTGAGCCTGTAGCTTTTACATTTAAGAGGTCTGATGGGCGGCCGAGCTTCCCCTCACTGACTCCCGCTATACAAGAGTGTGTTGGACAGATGTCAAACAGCATTTCTGTATTCGGTGCATGCAGAGACAGCGTACTGACTTGATGACTGCTTGGTCACCAGATCTGAGGGGAATACCGGTGGGTAAATGACTACTGTACTGAAGGTGGGCGAGCTGAGATCATCCTCACACACACACACACAGGGATGAAGAAACCACTGGAATCCACACACACAAGCTGACACACACGCTGCGGTCACAGTCCTGTGGTCGGTAAACAGCAAGTTAACGTGACCATCAGCTGTCATTCTCTCCTTCCCTCTCCAGTGGCATTGGTGACTGGGTGAGAGACTCAAAAGCACATGAGGTTGGAGAGCGTGACAGCTTGTGATTCACGGCCTTGTTGCTGTTCCAACTAAAAGGACTGTGTACTTGAGTAAAATCTCAAATCTTTGCATGAGTATTTCTGTTACTTTATACTTCAGCTCTACTACATCTCAGAGGGGAATATTGTACTTTTTACTGCATTTATCTGACAGGTATTGTTTCTAGTTACTTTTCAGATTAAAGCTGCAGTAGGCAGAATATGTTTGGCATCATTGGGCAAAAATTCCATAATAACCTTTCATCATATTGTAATTTAAGTGTTCTGAGAGAAAACTAGACTTCTGTTCCTCCTCATGGCTTTGTTTTCAGGCTTTAAACATCTAGCCCGTGACGGGAGACTTTGACCAATCACAGGTCATTTTATTGAGAGAGCGTTCCTATTGGCTGTTCTCCGGTCATGTGACCAGAACTTGGCGTTCCTTCACTAGATTTTACAATGGCAGCGGCGTGAAAAACTTTCTAATTTTACAGCTAAACAGTTCACTACAAGATGATTCTGAAAACATTTGAGGTGAGAAATAGACATCATCGTAACATAATAATGATTCATATTTGATCAGCACTGACTAGTTTGACCATTTGGTCGGAGTTCGCGAGTGATTGACAGCCGGCTCTCATAGACGGCAGCTGGACAGCAGACCACAGATCAGCTCTTACTGCCTGTCCATCTTGCAGATGCTATTAGGAGCACCGGAGGACACAGAGGCACATGATTTTTTTCAGGTCACCTGTTTCATGTACTACTGTCACGATATAGCAACTGTTTAATAAAAATAACTTTTTTTTTATCATATTTGCTCCAATCTCGCCTACTTCAGCTTTAAGATTTTACCTAAAAAACATAAGATAAGTTTATGAAATGCAATGGATTTTTAAAGATCAAACCAGTGGCTTCCAGTCTTTTTGGCTTGTGACCCTTTACACTGACTACTTGGGGCTGTTTGTCACATTTCAGATATCTACGAGTTGTTAGCAGTATCACCAAGGAGTGATTACCCTTTAAACTTCTCAGATGGTTTAATTTAAAGGAATAGTTCAACATTTTGGGAAAATAAGCTTATTCGCTTTCTTGCAGAGAGTTGGATGAGAAGAGTGATGTCACTCTCGTGTCTGTAAAATACACTGTATAAAATATGGACGTAGTCTCCGTGACCTCATCCATAGGTTTCTGAAGAGCTGCTGTGAAGCTCAAAGTGGGTGGCTCCGACCGTCGCCATCTTGGCACTGACGACGCAGCTATAGGGACCACAACCATGTTTTGTACCAGGCTGTAAATATGTTTATTTCTGCTATAAAGTTGGGCATTTTAACACAAGGGTCTACGGGGATTGACTCACTTTTGGAGCCAGCCTCAAGTGGCCATTTGAAGAACGCATTGGCTTCTGCGTTGGCTTCATTTCTCAGCACCGGAGGTCGCCACTTGGTCTGTATGGTAAATATGAAGCTATAACCAGCAGCAGATTAGCTTAGCGTAGCATAAAGACTTGAAACAGGGGGACACAGTCAGGTTAGCTGTTTTCCCCTTTTTCAAGTCTTCGTGCTGAGCTAAGCTAACCGGTTTGCTGGCTCGTGAGTGGTGTTGATCCTTTCATTTAACTTTCTGCAAGAAAGCGAATAAGCATATTTCCCAGAATGTTACTACTTTAAATAATTGTTTCAGGCTCAAAGAAGTTAAAAAATGGATGCACATTTGCATAATTGTTTTTTCTTCTTTCCTACGACATTAATGATCTCACAACTCCTCAGATTCATCTAGTGACCCACTGGAGGGGACTGAGCCCTGCAGTAGGTCGGGAACCACTAGATAGTTGATACTAGCTGCACTTTGACCATCTACGACTCTAAACTGCTGCGTGTGCATTGATACATCAGTGTTAACAATCTAATAATTGGTGGTGGAAGACGTATTCAGATTTCTTCTAAACGCAGAAATACCACAAAACAAAAAAATTCCACTTTAAGAAAAGGTCCTGCATTCAGTTGTGGAGTATCAGCAAAGTAATGTGATATTGTTATATATGTATTATTGTATTATTGTTATTGAATTAATATTACAGATGCATTAATGTCCGAGGGCCATTTTAATGTTGTCGCTGGTTGAGGTGCAGCTAACTGATTGCTTCATATACTGCTGGGTTGTTTATCTAATCTAATATGAAAACTTTATGTTCTGCTGATTATGTACTACTAAAGTAAGATTTAAATGCAGGACTTTTACTTGTTCTCGAGTATTTTGCACTGGTACTCTTACCCAAGTAAAAGATCTGAATACTTCTTCCGCCACCGTTAAAAGGTGACTTGTGTATGTTTCTATAAAATAAAAGAGCGCTGTGAATCCTCCTCCTCACCAGCACAGCGTGACAGACGCCACCGCCACCCACGTGACGCAGCAGATGCCCCGCCCCTTCTTCCCGCTGTAACCGTGACCCGTGCTGGCGTCTTCGTCCTCCTCCTCCTCTTCCGATCCCTCGCTCCGGTCACCACGGTGACAGCAGCAGTAGTGTATGAGGAAAGAGAGGACCACCAAGAGCGAGATGACGAGAGCGATGGCGGATAAACTGGACAAAACCAGCAGAGTCTGAGAAGAGGAGGAAGAGGAGGAAAGGAAAGGATGAGTCAGTGGATGTGAAAAAAATGGCACTTTAATTCCATTTTTACAAGAGGAGAAGAGCGATTTGAGAGGGTGAAATACCAACTAATCCTGTTAAATTCCATAGCTCTGTCATATCGTCCCGCCCTCATTAAGCAGCAGGAGATGGTGATTAAAAAGGTATGAGAATATAAATTGTGAGGCAGGTAAAATCAAAGACGCAGATACACGCTGCGGCTGCATGCAAACAGACATTAACAAAGATGGAAATTTAATGTGATCTATTTGAGGTGATTCTTGACCATTTACATTTCAAAGGCCTTAACCCGTGAATCCCTGATCTGCACCGTAGTGAATATTAATGTCGTTAAGCCATACCAGACTTTGCTTTTGATCAGGCTCCATGTCATAAAGTCAACATTACTGAAATGCATTTTGCTCCAACACATATCTACAGTATTATCCTTCATCCATCTGCCCGTCTGTCACCCCCCACACTCCTCCACCTTCCCACTCTACTGTATCTCACCTCCTGCTATCTGAAGCCCCTCCCCGTCCGTCGCTCCACAACACCCACCCAACCCTCTTTCCCCACGCTCTCCCTCGCTTCCCACTCTCTTTCTCTCCCCCACTCTCCCCTCTCTTTCTTTCTATCCACACCACTGAATCTCTATTAATAATCTGTGACCTACTTAAATACATTCACTGCCACTCTCTCTCACTCCCACTCTCACTCTCTCTCTCTCTCTGCCCGGTCTTCTGTTCAGCAACCTCCTCGCATTACTCATTCCCTCTCTCGTTCTCTCTCTCGGAGCACTTTCAGTCTCTTTTGTCTTTCTGTTCTGCAGGATAATTTGCGTCCCCCCCCCCCTCCCTCTGAACCGCAGAGAAGTCACAAACATGCACTGAGAGACACTGTGTGGCTGGAGCGTTTTGTATGAGAGCCTGTTGGAGGAGAAGCAGGATGAAACCTTGCATTTTGAAGCACATAGACGACAACAGCAGCTGTGGAAACCTGCTAGAGGAACACGTTGTATCTCGTGCAACCCCTGAAACCAAAGTGCATAAAATATCTCCAATTTGCATGCACAGAGGCGGAGGTGCAAGTGACAGTTTAGAAGAGCATTGCAACATCGGAAGTGGGGCTGCACGATTTTGAAAAAATATCTAATTGCGATCATTTGGACTGATATTGCAATTGCGATATGATTAGCAATATTAGAGGGAATGATACATTTTGCATCATTATTCTCATTTTCATAGAAAAACATGTTTGTTGTGTTTTTTGCAGGAATCTGTACCAAACAAAGATGTTTTCTTAAATCTGAAAAATATGATGTGTTGGCCAGGACATCTCTGCAGCACTACAATATTTAATATACAATGGTATTTTGACACACATTTCACCTTTAACCAATATTGCGATTTCATCGTCCATCCTGTGATATGAAAATTGCACCACAGGCCATATTGCGATTTCGATAAAGTTTTGATTAATTGCGCAGCCCTAATCGAAAGCAAGGTACAAATATGAAAAAAGATTCGATATGAGCTGAGGGGCTCTTGGAGGGGTCTAGTGAAATCTTCCCTCCAATAATTAGGTCAATGAGTTGGCATGAAAAGGTGTTTTAAACGACTGTCATCATCGCTCTGCAGATTGCTGTTACATTCGGGGATTTATGGAGCAATTTAAAGTGTGATTCAGAGCAAATTGCCCATCATCCAGTCACTTAATTGTACCTGTAGAGCTTTAACTACAAATGGAGCAACAGGGCTGTAATGATTATGCAACATGGCACCTCAGATTGGACAGTTACAGTGCAGCATGTGGCGTGGCAGGTGTCGCTTACCTGCTGGTACTCCCAGCTGTCGGGGACAAAGATGTTGTCCTTCATCTGCATGGTGAGGTCCAGCCGGGGGAGGGCGTGACACAGTCTCACCCACAACGAAGGGGTATAGCTGGGCACCGTTGTCATGGCAGCCATTTTCTACTGCCGCTGGTCCCCCTCCTCCACCCTGAAGGGAAGGAAGGGAAGAAGGGTCAGAGCAGCCCGGATGTGAAGTAAGAGCAGAGGAAGGGGAGAGAGGGTAAGGACAGGTGAAGGACTTCATGTGTGGAGAGGACAGAGAGGTCAAGGCGAGCTCAGCAGCTGCCGTGTCCCTCCTCCATCCATCCATCCATCCATCCATCCATCCATCCATCCATCCATCCATCCATCCATCCATCCATCCAGGCTCAGTGGAGACAATTTATGATCACCTGTGCAAAGTTAAGGGTCAAAGATGTCAGCCGTAGTTACTAGAACAATGCTCTTGGGAGTGTAAATCAGTGTGCATACCTCACTCAGAGCAGAGGCTGAAGCAAGCGTGTTGTTCTGTTTTCTGCCAGTAACACTTCAGCTACAACACAGTTTGGATTCCCTGTTCTTGGATCAGTTCCTCGGGGCAACATGAATGAATAAAGCTAATCTGTCACAAATTAATATTGTTATCAGCTTCACCTCTCCCAATCTTCACTAATATTTATAAACAGAAAACAGCCTTCTTTTGTTGAGCATGTGATCACATGAGCTCACAGCGCAAACAATTTGTCAATTAATCGATTAGTCTGGAGAGTGACAGATAATTAATCTAAAGCAATTTTGGTAATCATGAAGTCATTCAATCACGCAAAAATGTGAAGTATTTGCTGTTTCAAACATTTCAAAGATTTTCTTCGTTTTATATTAGAGATGAATGATTTTTGAAAAAATATCTAATTGCGACATGATTTGCGATAGTAGATGTGTGATCATTTTACTTTATTATTCTAATTTTCATTGAAAAACATGTTAAAATGATTATGGTGTGATTTTTGCAGGGATCTGTGCCAAACAAAGATGTTTTCTTAAAGCTGTAGAATATGATGTGTATGCCAAGACATCTCTGCAGTAAGACAATACTTAATTTAAAATGGTATTTTGACACACAATTCACCTTTAACAAACATTGCACTTCTTGCGATTTGAAAATTGCATTAGGCCATAATCGATATTTCGATCAAATTTCGACCGGCTCTATTTTATATCATCTTTAATTGAATATCTTTGGGGTTTTGGACTGTTGGTTGGACCAAAAGGGAACATTTCAAGATGCAACCTCGGGCTCTGGAAACTTGTGGTGGCATTTGTTACACTGAAACCTGTGACTGCAGAGAAGCCAGCAACATGTGAGGTCACCTTTTCTGACGTCTGTGGTCAGGAAAAGTGACCCCACTGTATTTATCTTTTGCTTTTCTTTTAGAGTTTTGTGAATATATATATTTAAAGAAAAAATATTAAAATAATTTCTAAAATGTAACAATTTAGTTGTGTGTGTTTTCTCTCATGTATACGTGACATGTAAAAGAGGGGTCACATTTCCTGACGACAGCCGTCACAAACGGTGACCTCA
>CAKAOI010006052.1:3534-35467 GCA_916701655.1 Sebastiscus albofasciatus | reverse complement strand
AAATGGCTTCCAGATTAGAGGACGATCTCTGCTGTTCTGTCTGCCACGACGTCTTTAAAGATCCTGTCATGCTGTCATGTAGCCACAGCTTCTGTAAAGTCTGTCTGCAGAGCTGGTGGACAGAGAAACACGTCCAAGAGTGTCCACTTTGTAAGAAAAGACATTCAAAGGACTTCCCACCTCTTAACTTGGATTTAAAGAAGGTGTGTGAGAGATTCTTACAAGAGAGAGCTCAGAGATCTTCAGAGGCTCTCTGCAGTCTGCACTCTGAGAAACTCAAACTCTTCTGTCTGGACCATCAGCAGCCGGTGTGTCTCGTCTGCAGAGATTCAGAAAAACACACCGACCACATAGATTCAGACCCATCGATGAAGCTGCACGACAACACAAGAAGGAACTTCAGGAAACTCTGGAGCCCTTAAAGGAGAAGTTAAAGGTTTTTGAAGAAGTTAAAGTGAAGTTTGATCAAACAGCAGAACACATGAAGGTCCAGGCCCGACACACAGAGAGGCAGATTAAGGAGCAGTTTAAGAAGCTTCACCAGTTTCTAGAAGAGGAAGAGGAGGCCAGGATGGCTGCACTGAGGGAGGAAGAGGAGCAGAGGAGTCAGATGATGAAGGAGAAGATGGAGGCTGTGAGCAGAGAGATAGCAGCTCTTTCAGACACAGTCAGAGCCACAGAGGACGAGCTGAGAGCTGAAGACGTCTCATTCCTGCTCAACTACAAGGCTGCAGTGGAACGAGTCCAGCAGCGCCCCCTGCTGGAGGATCCACAGCTGCTCTCAGGAGCTCTGATAGACCAGGCCAAACACCTGGGCAACCTGACCTTCAACATCTGGAACAAGATGAAGGACATGGTCTCCTACACTCCTGTGATTCTGGACCCAAACACTGCTGATACAAGACTCATCCTGTCTGAAGATCTGACCAGTGTGAGACCAGGAGAGAAACAGCAGCTTCCTGATAATCCAGAGAGGATTGATGGTTACTACTCTGTCCTGGGCTCTGAGGGTTTAAACTCAGGGACTCACAGCTGGGACATCCAGGTTGGAGACTGTGAAGTCTGGTCAGTGGGTGTGTTTGCAGAGTCCGCCCAGAGGAAGGGAGTCATACCATCGGGAATATGGAGAATAGAGTTCTTTTATGGTAAATACAGCACATTCTCCCCATCAGATCCAGACGGTGATCTCATAGTGCAGAAGAAGCTCCAGAGGATCAGAGTGAATCTGGACTGGAACGAAGGAAAGCTGTCGTTCTCTGATCCTGATACTAACACACACATACACACCTTCACACACACTTTCACTGAGAGGATGTTTCCATACATTGACACTGTGGATCTCCCACTGAAGGTTTTACCAGTGAAGGTCTCTGTGACTGTTGAGCAACATGGTGGTGACGATGATGATGATGACTGGGTTTATTTAGTAACATGATCCAGATGAACTCAGTGAACTTGAGTTAATCAAGTTCACTGAGTTTATCTTGGAGCTTTAAATGAATGTTGGTGTTGGGAGTGGCTGCCCTGTGGTTTACCATCGGATTATTGATTATATCTTTAAAGTGTCTGTAGTTGAACAGCAACAAAACATGATCCAGTAACACTTTATAATAACCATAATTTATAAATGATAAATTGATAGTTAATTAATATTGTGTTAATAGCTATCTTACTGTTAACAAACCATAGAGTTATAATTAATAATGTTTACTGATTATTAGTAATGCTATAATTTGTTATTTTTAACAGTTTATTGTTGCACACATTAAACATTTTATATACTATATTATAAGAATGTGTTAATGATACAGATATTATTTGTAAACATTTAAGACATTGCTTGTAAAACATTACATACACGTTGTTAAATGGTTAATAAATACTTTGTAAACCGTCTATAAACATTATTTAGATAGTTAATTAATACTTTGTCAATGGTTAATATTTGGTTTCTGGTCCATGTAATGTTTATAGATGTTTTTACAAATGATAGATGATTTACAAACCATTTGGTAATTATTAACGAATATTTAATATAGTATATCAAATGTTATAATGTGTGCCACAATAAATTGTTAATAAATACTTTACTAATGAATGTAATTGTTATCGCCTCTTATCAGCTATGATACAATATATAATTTATATATATTATTTCATATTACACAAACTAATGATATAATAACAGAAATTATAGCATTACTAATAATTATAGACATTATAGATTGTCATTTTATTGTTTGTTAACTGTAAAATAAGTATTAACTAAGTTTAATTAACTATCATTTTACTATTTATAAATGATGGTTATTATAAAGTGTTACCATTGATTACTTATTGATTTGAAGTGTTAAAGGGATTTTATTTTACATTATCTGTCCATTGTTCATCATGTGTTTCTGTGCTGTTGCATTCAGCAAATAGAAAATGAAATTAAGGCTTCAACTGGAAAATTAAAGTGTCTCATGAAGAAGAAACTGGTGGCACTTTAGTTTTCGATCTGTTCTAAGGTTGTAACTTTAAAATGTAAGGGCTGACTACTACTACTAATAATAGCAGCTGTGGATATAATAGAATGATAATGGTAATAGCAGAAATAATAATAGAAATATAATAATAATAATAATAGTAATTATTATTATTATTATAATAATAGCAGTAGTGGATATAATAGAATGATAATAGTAATAGCAGAAATAATAATAGAAATATGATTACTACTACTAATAATACTAGTAATATATAATTGAGTAATAGCAATAGCAGTAATAATGGCAGAAATAATAATAGAAATACGACTACTCATAATAATAATAATAGTAGCAGTGGATATAATTGAGTAATAATAGTAATAGCCATACTAATACTAATATTAATATTAATATCCCATACTATATGTGTTGTACCAAGTGAATCGACTGGAAGGGAAACACACTTTTCTTGTTGAGTTACAAATGCATGTAATGTTATATTTCCAAGTTAATTTTTAATCCTGTAACGTGGCGCTCCAATGATTAACACCTGTGGAGGGTCCCTCTAATATTCATCACATTGTCACGCCTTGCTGTGTTTTTCAGTGCGCTGCCACGATTGTTATACTCTGCATCGGAGAGACACACAACCTGATCAACTACGTCTCCTTCATCAACTATCTGTCGTATGGCGTCACCATCGCAGGCCTGCTGTACCACCGCTGGAAGAAACCCAACCTGTACCGACCCATCAAGGTACCAACACGTCTTTATACCAGTGGTGGAATGTAACCAAGTGCATTTACTCAAGTACTGTACTTAAGTACACATTTGAGGTACTTTACTTGAGTCTCAGAGGGAAATATTGTACTTTTTACTTCATTACATTTATCTGACAGCTTTAGTTACTTTACAAATTAAGATTTTTGCCCACAAAACATGAAAAGTTGATATGTTAAAATATTATATTAGATATAATATATATTATATTAAATTATGTTTTATTATTTTTTTTTTTACAGCTAAACGATTAGTTGATTTGACAAAATTGATTGGAAACTATCTTGGTCGTTGAAGTTATTCTTCATGTAAAAATATTTCATGGCTCCAGGTTCTCAAATGTAAAGATTTAGCCTTGTTGCAGAGCTCAAGAGAGTAAAGGCTCATGGGAGGGCACAGGACATCACATCCGTTGGATTTTCCCCCGGCCCGGGTTCTACAGGCTGATAGAGGAAACCAGGAAAGTCACAGAAGGTCTCATTTTTTTAGGTTAGGTTACAGCCTGTTCACACATTGGCAAATAAAAAACAATTAAAAAAACGTTTATACGTGTAAAAACTTACATACAGTCCCTTTAATGCATGAGTAATAATAATCTAAGGATAGAATATAGATAGATAATAGTAGAACAGTCACAGTTAAATACTTCAACTACATTTTAATTATTGTTCTTACATACTGTTACTGAAGGAACATTTTCAGGACTTTTACGGTAACAGAGTATTTTCACTGTGTGGTATTATTACTTTTATTGAAGTATTAGATCTGAGTACTTCCTCCACCACTGCCTTTTACTTCACCACCACATGCACCTCATTACCAATATATATTTTTTAAATCCATAAACCATGAATGATTGTAAACGTTTAACAACATGTTTCCTTCCAACCTGTTCTCAACTCGTCAAATACCGCCGTTTGGTCAGCGCCCCTCGGCATCGGAAAACAACACACGGAGACGCCCTTTAGCAACAGCATGTGACGAACCGGGCTTTCAACTGTGGCGTTATTCGACAGTCGGAGCAAGTGACGTAGTATTAATAGCGTGGGACTCCCAGCGGGCGGGAGGGGTGGATGGGTCAAACAAACACAAGATTTTCAACCAGGAGTTTGTGTCCTGTGTGAAACTAAAAGTAATGTTGACTTATTTTGTCACGTGACTCGTCGATATTGTCAGCCCCGTGAGTCACTAGTCAGTGAAGTTAACGTCAACCACGAACGTTTCCTAACCCTACCTAAGTGGTTGTGTTGCCTAAACCTAAAATGGAAGTTTATTTTGAAAGGATACTATGCATGTAACGAGCGTATATTGACACGCCGTCCCTGGTCCATCCAAAAGTAACGAGGGGGTACCCCGTGCGTTAGTCTCCGATGCCGAGGGGCACTGACCAAGCGGCGCTCTTTGACGAGTTGGGAGTGAGAATGTGTTGTTCCTTCAGGTGAACCTGTTGGTTCCGGTGTGCTACCTGATGTTCTGGGCGCTGCTGCTGGGTTTCAGCCTTTACTCAGAGCCGGTGGTTTGCGGCGTCGGTTTAGTCATCATGCTCACCGGCGTACCTGTCTACTTCCTGGGCGTCCATTGGAAAGAAAAACCAAAGTGCATCTATAATTTCATTGGTGAGTGACTACTAAAAGATGGTCTGATTAAAGGTTTGGACTGTTAATATATAATCTATATATAATCTATAACTCTTGTGTGACTTGTGCTTCCCTGCAGAGAGGGCGACGTACGTGGGCCAGAGGTTGTGTTTTGTGGTCTTTCCTCAGATCGATCCCATTGAGATCGACAATCCTTCAGAATGGACTGACCGGTCATCAGGCAGGAGCAATTTGTCTGCCAATTCTTAAAACATTTTCTCTGAATATATGAAGATCTTTTTGTTTTTATTCTGTCACTGTGTACGTCCAGACACTTCTTCCTGGTTTGGGAGCTTCCTGTCTGACGTTTGACCCTCTGAGACTCTGGTTTTCCCTACAGTCAAGTGGAAACGCCTGTTCTTCTGCGCGGGCTGCTTGCACTTTTTATTTTCTCCTCTTTTCTACTAAGTCGTCAAGTTTCAACAACCTAATGCCAACAGTGTCACGCTGTTGAAAAGGACTTTTATTCCCACTTTGGACCCATTTGTTCCTTTTTATCTGTAACATGACAGAACTCTGACTGACTGGCGGCTCTTTCTTCTGAATGTTGCTGCTGTTTTATCGTGCCTTAAGGCCTTTTCACACCAAGTCCCAAACAAATCTATAGCCTGAAAACAGTAAGACAACAGTTATTTCAGAGAAGATATGCAGTTGAGTGAAACCTCAAACTACTTCAGCCACCAACTCCACAGCCTTCATGTCTTTTTATTCTTCTTTCCTGCTGCATGACTGCTTGTAGAATCCCGTTTTTCCCCCTAATATACACATTTCTGAGGTTTCACCACTGGAAAAAGAGGTTGAGACAGCATTTCAGGCATATGTATCAGTAGAGATCAATAATGCACATGATAATACTGTCCTTATGAGAGCCAAAGTGAAAAACAGGACTTTGAGTTCTGTAACAGATGTAATTGCACATTCACACCAAGAGTGAGGCAAACTTTTTGCAAATTCACGACGGGCAACGAGAATGGTGTGAATGACGTGATGCGAACACGCGTATTCGCGGGAGTTGAACTCGAGTGAGAAATTCGCGTGACTCTGTGTGATGAAAGTCTCTCAGCGTTGAGATTGTCCTCCTGCCGTCACTGACGTTGTTGAATCAGAAATGGAGGAAATAAATCTTGTATGTGTCTGTGGTCACCCAGAGCTACAATAGTACATCATATCTGTACAGGGACCGGACCAAACTCTGTGTAGAAACCACAGACTGTCTATGGTAGAAACAACAACGTCGCTGCCGTATTTATGCCTAGATGACGTTATGTTGAGTGTTGATGGAGCAGCTGCATGGCCTGTCACTGATCCATCCAAACTCCATTCAGAAAACAAGCATATTAAAGGTTGTTTGCTTGTCGTCTTGGTAACAGACCTGACAAAGCATGAATTCAGACTTTTTACTAATCAGCATCATTATGTAGTTATTTCAGCATCATTTTGATCTGTTTATTGATATTAAATCACAGCACAATCTGTTTATTTTGGGTTCACACCGCAGTAGTGACGTTTTGCTTGCTAGATACAGTCAGTGCAATGGCACTGTATGTGAATACAGCTCGCCGCCGGGTGATGTTATGAACCAAGACACGACAACGTTTGGTTTTCTGACATATCTGGGACTTCCACAACATGTACAAAGCAGCAACAGAGGTTATTTCTTCCTTTCTTGATGGAGGAAAGAAAAGTTGTTGGTATCTATGGAGACAAGCTCCTCCTCCTCTCTGGCGCGTCTAGCGTGAATGAACACAAATGTTACCGGCGGTCCAACTTGCACGAGTAAAGCAAGGCGAAAATTCGCTTTGCTCTTGGTGTGAACACAGCATAAGGAAACTTAAATCACTTTGGCAAAAATGACTAAAAGAAACCAGCATGTTGTGTTGTTCACTCCGTGTCTATAATGCTCTTAACAACCATTGGATGGATTACCGTGTAATTTAGTACAGACATTCATGTTCCCCAGAAGATGAATCCAACTGACTTTGGTGATCCTCTGACTTTTCCTCTCGTGCCACCATGAGCTCAACATTTGTAGTTTTTATGTGAAATATCTCAACATCTATCGGATGGATTGTGATGAAATGTGGTTCATCATTCTTGTTCCCCTCAGGATGAACTGTAATAACTTTGGTGATCCTCTGACTTTTCCTCCAGTTTGTAGACTCTTGTTTAAAAGACATCTAACGTTTATTTCATATTTCTGTTGTAGCGGCCTTTAACGAACCCACAAGCCCAACAGAGGAGCTAGTCCACACAAGACTAAGCTACAGCTAAGAATTTGGAAAGAGGACAAAAGGATAAACAGCAAGAGTGGATATCATGGATAAAGGATAAACAAATAGTTACTCTAATATGAAAGCTGTAGTTTTTGTTTGCAGCTAAAAATGAATTGTTGTTAACTTTTGTTTTTTAATTCTAATATCCTCTGCTGTAGTAAATAGCTACTCATTTATCTCAGAATATGGACAGTAAACAGAACATGTTTCACTTTTTCAGAAACACCAGTGAAAGTTACTCTCAATGAGAGATCGCGTTGAGTTTCAGAAGCGAGTAGAACAGCGTAACAGCGTGTTGTTGGTAATTTGATACGTATTCTTTAGTTTGGTAAAGTTCTTCTCATCTATTGCGAAAATAGTTCACCGAAATGTGTTTCTGAAAACATTTTATGAGAGAAATAATCCACGCAGTTGATGAATCTGTCTTTATTTTAGATCGACAATGTGAGTCGTGTCGGACGCCCCTGATTTGCATAGAGTAGCATAGATCTCAACTTTATGTAAATGAGGAGCGGTCAACGTTGCGCCCCGTCCCTTAAATCGCACCGCCACGCTACCAGAATGCATTGCACAGCTGCTTACATAGACAATGAATGGGAAGCATGGAAAGAAAGGCGGCTTTGGACACGTACCAAGAGCCTGACAAAATTGGCGTCACGCAGACCCTCGTGTACTTGTGGACGAGGAAGGTATAACTTCGGCTTTAAGTCATCTGGATGAATCTAGAACATGGGCTGATGTCAGATGGCGCAAATATCATATATATATATATATATATATATATATATATATATATATATATACATTTTAAACACACATGAACAACTTACTGTGCAGACTTCGTGCAAGACACCATAGAAAAAATTGGGTATTTTCGTGGAAATGTCAAACTTGGTGTGAAAATGCCTTTACTGGGGGAAAATGTATTTTCAAATGTTGCTTATTAACTGATTCACTCTGTTAGATTTTAATATATTTTGCGAGTTGCCTTTTGCTTTGTGTATTGTATTTGATTATTTGAGAAGCACTTTGGTCTTCCATTGTCTGTTTTCTTTGCCGTTCAGTTTGAACTCTTTTTTCCTCTCATTTGTAAAACCAGATAGCGTCGGACTCATTTTGCACAAAGCACCGTCGTATCCCTGAGACCAAGGGCAAGCTCGAGTTTATTAATCTATTGTTAACAAATTAGTTCATTTGACCTGCTGCTATACTCCCACATCAATCCACATCGCTCTGGTTTGTTGGTTTGATTTACTGTAGAAATGCTTACAGATCCTTGCAGCAAAGTAAGATTTTAAAATGTTGTTGTGGCAGCTTTTGTTCTGTATATTAAGCCGTGCTAATGAAATGTGTGACTGAGACAGAATCGTATTCAATCGTGATCAGTATTATCCATGGTTCCACTTCTTCTTGGTAGTGAATTAATCACATCGCTCAAGTTGGCTCTATAAACGGTACAAAGTCAACTTTCAATAACCCCTGACTCTGTGTGGTCACTTAGTATTTTATGATTTTATATGGCACATAATACTTTGCAGGTGTTACCACTGATACATCTTTCTGTTTTTTTGTTGTTAGACAACTGTGCTGTTATAAAACAGTGATTTCATTACAGTTAGCCAGTTACCATTTTTAGACTCTTGTCTAAAAGAAATCAAAATTTTAAACTGTGCAGTTGTTTGACACATAAAAACAGAGAGATATGCCAATGACACAGTGTCTGTATTGTATTATGATGCAAAATATAATAATCAATATCAGCGTTTATGTTTGGACAAAAAACAAGTGGATGCAGCAGAAGTATATGCAAAATTATTTTTATTACAACAAATCTGAATCTCTGGATTAAATAGTTTAGTTTACACGTTTATGAATTAAGCAGTTGTTGATGGTGGTTTTAAATGCAAGCTGTGTCCCAGCCGATTCACTGTATACTGTATGCACTATATACACTAATCGTTATACTGTTTTGCAGTTAGTACAAGAAATCAACATGCAATTTATACTAGGAAATTATCAGCGGTGGAAGAAGTATTTGGATCTGTTACTTAAGTAAAAGTAGTAATACCACAGTGTAGAAATACTCTGGTACAAGTATATGTCCTGCATTTTTACTTAAGTAAACGTACAATAGTATTAGCATCAAAATAAAAAGTAAAAGTATTCACTATGCAGAATAATATATATTATATTATTATATTGTAATTACTGATGCATTAATGTGTTAATCACTTTAATGTTGCAGCTGGTAAAGGTGGAGCTACTTTTAATTACTTTATATACTGCTGAGTAGTTTAACCTATAATAATATATCATAATTTATTTGTTGATTTATATTTTGATTTAATAATCTGAATCTGTAAAGTAACTAAAATGATCAAATAAATGTTGTGGATTAGAAGAATAAAGTAGCATAAAATGGAAATCAAATACAGTACAAGTACCTCAAAATTGTGCTCAAGTACAGGACTTGAGTAAATGTACTTAGTTACATTCCACCACTGGAAACTGTGCACCATCAGACGACTGAAATGCCAATTAAACTTCACAGAGAAGGAAATGTCTTTCCTAAAGATTTTGACTTTTTTGTTTGCTTTCTAAGATCTTTCTGGAGATTTTTCAACTCTTGATTTATTTATTTTTGCAGCTGCGAGCCGTGCCTCCATTTCCTTTGTGCATTGCATTGTGCGACAATATCGTACAGTATATCAACAGACATATAACAACTGGCTGTTTTAAGCACACTTAATAGGTAACTTTTCCATAACGTACTACTTACTCAAAATGTGCTTTGAGTTAGTATGAAGTATGGGATTGGGACACAGCTTCATTTATTCATACCCAAGGTTTTAACTGTTTATATATTACTGTACATTCTTCTGCTTTATTTCACTTGCTTCTGCTTGAATGTAGAGACCAGCTGACTGGGAGTATTTCTGTATTTTAATATTTTGTTTAAGTATTTAAGTTACGGTAGATGATCCCCCCCAATCTGAGGATCTCCCTCCAACAGCTGCCCTTTACACATGTACTTTTTAAATAATTGGATTTTAACAAAGAAATAAGTTTGAAGCATTTACATAACTCAAAAATGTACCAAAAGGAAGTTTATTCAAGTGTGCTATTATACTTCTTTTAAACTTATGATAAGAGAGTATACTTTCAGTTGACTTTTTATGTACTTATCAGAGATGTAATTAACAAAAGTATACTTAAGTATACTTGGCTTATACTGACAAGTATACAGAAAAGTTTAAGTATAATGGCTTATACTTGTACTTAATCTTTTGATCAAGATATACTTAAGAAAGTTAGTATACTTGTAGTATAAAAACTATTCAACTAGTAGTTTACTGAATATCCATAAAAGTGCACTTTCATAAACTATAAAGTGTGCTACAAGTATATACAAGTATACTTGCAGTATAAAAACCAATAAACTAATAGTTTACTGAGAGTATACTTTAAAGTGCACTTTCATAAACAAAAAAATGGGCTTCCAGTAAAAAACTAGTAAACTATCAGTACAATACTTGCACTTAAAGTATACTTTTATAAATTAAGAAGTGGGCCTATTCAGTCCTAAGAAGTATCGAAGAAGTACACTTACAAGTATAAAACTAGTAAACTATCTGTATACTTATAGTATATAGTTTCAGTACAAAATAAGACTTAAATGTTAACTAGTTGTGTACTCAAAGTTTACTATTCTTACACTTAAAGTATACTTTTGTAAACTAAAAGTGGAAGTATTAAAGTATTAAAACAGTTCGCTTATAAGTATAATACTAGTACATTGATATTAGTATACTTACTGCATAAAGTATACTTGGGAAATATATACTTGAACTTTGTTTAAGTATACTTCATGAAATAAACATGAAGTATACTACTTTTTCGTAAGGATATACATGAATAACTGTACTCTGTCCCAGATGTCAAACCAGAGCTAACCTTATGTTAAAACCGAGTGTTGATGGAGCAGCTAGAATGTTATCATAACGTAGCCCTGATTGATCCCTCCTGCCAAACTCCATTCAGAAAAGTCACAGTTTAAAGGTTGCTTGCTTGTTAGTTAGCGGACAGACCTGCCAGAGCATAAATTTAATCTTTCTATGAATATTTATCGCTCTGTTGTTATTTCGGCATACTTTTAATCTGTTAATTGCAATTAAATTTCAATCAAATCTTGGATGAGATGCGAAATATCTTGAAGAATATACAGCCTTTGAACGAGTATGTATTATAAGCAAAGCTCACAGATTGGCTGCCACAGTTTTCCTTAATGAGTCATATTCTTCTGTCCAGTACTTGTTTTTAAAGGATGTCTGCTTTCTCAAAGAGTGGAAACCTTATTTTGTAACACAAGTCTTTAATCGCCTTATGTAGACTCTGTCTTCATAGACTAGAGGGGGATTCATTCTGTTGGTAAATAACATGTAAAAAAAAAAGAAAAAAGCTGAAATCCAGGAGAACCACGGCTCAGGATGTGTAGCAGCTGTTGTCTTCACATACAGACACTTTTACACTGTAAATTATTTGTAAAGCATCCAGCTTTTACAACGGGATCATTACACAGAGTGTTAACTTGGATGTATTTTAGAGCACTTTTTTTTGTAAAAATAAGTAAAATAACTATAGTGGCACAATAAATCGAGAATGAATTGGACCAAGACTCATGCTGTTTGTGTGCTGATGGATCGAAGTACTCCAAATATTCAAGAAATTTAACTACAATGACTTTTCTGTTGTTCTATATATCAGTGGTGGAAGTACATTTACTTAAGTACTGTACTTGAGTATAAATTTGAGGTACTTGTACTTGACTTGAGTCTTTTATTATCATGCTACTTTATAGTTCTACTCCACTCCACTTACCTGACAGCTTTAGTTACTTTACAAACTGACTTTGCACACAAAACACACAAAGAGCTTATAAAATATGATGTTTTGTTATAAATTATACAGTTTATACAAGTGCAGCTGAAACAATTAGTTGATTGACAGAAAAATAATTGGCAACTTTCATCGAGTAATTTTTCATGTAAAAATATTTCATGATTTCTGCTTTTCTTTTTAATAATGTTAATGTATTAGTAGTACTGTTAATGTATTAGTAGTACTGTTAATGTATTAGTGATACTGTTGAGGTTTTGGACTAAACAAACATAGTGAAGGTGTCACTTTGGGCTCTGGGTCATTGTGATGCCATTTTTCACTATGTTCACTGTTTTTTCAAACCAAACAATCAATCGATTAATGTAGCGTGAATGTGATTGACAGCTCAAACCACAATATCACTATATATTTCACATGCTTGGCAGTTATGTTCGCGTACCTCTCCAAAAGAAAATATATAAAGAAAAGAATACAGAAATAAATAGGTTTGGGGAATTAAATAAGGGGTGAAATACAAAGGGAAAATAAATAAATAAATAAATAAATTTAAAAATACATATAAAATAAATAGATTAAAAAAAGTGCAAATATAAATAAAAGTGCAAAAATAAATAAATTAATTAAAAATAAGTGCAAACATAAATGAATACAAAAATAAAATAAAGGAACACTTTCAATGCAGTTCTTTTACTGTAGCCGAGTATTTTCACAGTGTGGTAAAAATAAATAAATAAATAAATAAATACATTTTAAAATACATATAAAATCAATAGAATAAAAATAAATTAAAAAGTGCAAAAATAAATAAATTAATTAAAATAAGTGCAAAAATGAATGAATAAAAAAAAATAAAGGAACATTTTCAATGCAGTACATTAACTGTAACAGAGTATTTTCACAGTGTGGTATTAGCACTTTTACTTCAGAATTTGAATACTTCCCCCACCACTTCTCTATAAGCGTGGTTCTGTGGTTCTATGTAGTGCTGATCTATATGTCAGCGATCTATTATGTCATGATGACGTAGAAGTCCAAACAGGAAGTGTAAACAGCACGCTTCATTTTCTACCCACATGACCACCTCACGTTACAGCTGCTGTCGTCAGTATTAGACAACATAAATGCCGGTGAGTGTATTTAATGCAAAGCTATACAATATACGAATAGACATGTGTACAAACAGAAGCGTCGCTGCCACATTAAAGCCTATTTCAGCTGATTATTGTGTAGAAACAGCCTGGTGTTGATGGAGGAGCTAGACTGTTAGCCATAGCATCGATCCGTTCCACCAGACTCCATTCAGAAAAGTCGCATTTTAAAGGTTGTTTGCTTGTCGCTTTGCCTACAGACCAGACAGAGCATTAATGTAATATTTTTACAAATCCTTTTCGCACTGTTGTTATTTAGGCATACTTTAAAATTAAAATGTCCGTACAGTATTAATGTATTTGTGTCTGTTTCCGCTGGAGAAAGCCAGATTAATTCGACGATTTGTATGAGTAACGTTAGCTATGGAGGGCGGTACTAAAAGTTAATATTATGTGTTATATGTGTGGCATTGTGTGTTAATTGTTAGCCGAATTAAAGATTAGATTACACAATTGAGGTTTTAAGATTAGGGTCTTCAATTGTTGGCTGTTAAATGTGCACTTTGACTGGAACCGAAACTGCACAAAATCGACTGTTTTTTGAACGGAGTTTGGCGTGGTGTGTCTGGTGCGAGAAAAATCGAGGCTTTTTGCAGTAAAACGAACCAAGAACAGCTTATCATTTATAACCAAGTGTTTTAAAGATAGGTGTTGGAGTGACTGTTGTCTCCTCTGTGTTGTTAACAGGACGACTGAGCCAACATGAGCAGGCTGAGCTTCAGAAACATCACCGCCTTGGCTCCGATGGTCCGGGTGGGCACTCTGCCCATGAGGCTGCTGGCTCTGGACTACGGAGCTGATGTGGTTTACTGTGAGGTGAGCATCCAGGCTATAGACCTTAATACATCCAGGCTATAGACCTTAATACATCCAGGCTATAGACCTTAATACATCCAGGCTATAAACCTTAATACATCCAGGCTATAGATAGGGACATGCATCTGATACCCTGGGGAAGCCCATTTTCACCAGAGCATTAACAAAAACAAAAAGATCCTGAAACTAAGTCATTATTTTGAGATACTAAGTCATTATTTTGAGATATTAAATCATTATTTTGAGATATTAAATCATTATTTTGAGATACTGAGTCATTATTTTGAGATATTAAATCATTATTTTGAGATACTGAGTCATTATTTTGAGATACTGAGTCATTACTTTGAGATATTAAAGGGACTGTTTCTAAGAATCAGAAATTGGTTCTAACAGCGACACCTGTGGCCGTCAAGTTAAAGAAAGTCAGCGTCCTGTTGCTCGCAGTCGCCCTTGTGCCACGCTACATGAATGTGAGCGAGCATCCGTCAAAACAGTGAGGTGACACACGTCAGCTAAAATCACAATTTCACTCTATATTTCAGCTGCTTGGCAGTAATGTTAGCTGACCAGATGAAGGTCTCTCCATGAATCACTGCTGATCCTAGTGTTGGCTTTTCCTGCCTCAGCCTCCCGACCACGGCCGGAGGGAACAGGGGAGACACCGGAGTTTTGGTGCGGAGCCCCGTCACTTCACAAGACACGGGAAACCTCTGTTGGTCTGGAGGAGCTGCAGCATTTATTTCTGCACAAACGTCCACTCTACATTCACTAGATATTCTCAGAGCTAAACTAACTCTTCTGCAGTGTGTAGTGTGCGCACATGCACGTGTGGAGGTGGAGCGAGCTGAATGAAGGCAGGCAGGCAGAGGAGCAGAGTACAGCAGAGACTCTGGCCAACGCTACGGTCTCCCCCGCGTCCTCCGACCGCGGCCAACACTGTTTAGCAGACGGGCTTCACTAGATATAACTTTGCGGTTTTGGTGCTTCCGTGTAGTTTGTGTTGGAGTCTTGTCTGAACAGCGAAGCCACACGCGAGCACGCATGGGACACCGACCCTCAATGATTTATACGTGTAAGAAGTTACAAACAGTTCCTTTTTAAATAATTATTTTGAGATATGAAGATATTATTATTATATAGCACAAGGATTATTTTTTTCTTTTTCTGGCGGAAATGGGCTTCCGTAGATATCAGTGTTTATATGAGTGTTAAATTGTTGTTAACTGTGTTCTGTCTGTTTCAGGAGCTGATCGACATCAAAATGGCCCAGTGTCACAGGGTGGTGAACGGTGAGAGTCTGTTAGTTTACACCTGATGATCCAGACCGAAGGACACAACACACTTTAAATTTAAACACTGGCAGCGGTGGAAGAAGTACTCACATCTTCTACTTAAGTAAAAGTAGCGACAACCACAGTGTAGAAATACTCAGTCACAAGTAAATGTCCTACATTCAAAATTTTATTCAACTTTATTTATATAGCACCTTTCATACAAACATGCAGCCCAAAGTGATTCACATAAAAAAAAAGACTAAAATAAAATGTTAAAAATCAATAAATAAAATAAAATAGAATAAAAATTATATAAAAACCACTGATTCAAGCTTAATAACTAAGGCTGTAACATTACTCCAAATTGAGAGCCAGATTAAAAAGATAGGTCTTTAATTGCATGTTTTTTTTCTTATATATTTTGTAGTAGCATTGTTGGAGGGAGCCTGAGAACGACTGCTCCTCTGTGGTTGTTGTGCATACAGTATTATGACAAAACTTGAAACATGTTTGTGTTGTGTTGTATGCTTGCCAGAGGTGCTGGAGACGGTGGATTTTGTCGCCCCAGATGATCGAGTGATGTTCAGGACCTGTGAGAGGGAGAAGGACAGAGTCGTCTTCCAGATGGTGAGACAGAAAACACAAATATTCGCTGTCAGTTTGCTGTAGCGTCTCAATCAGAGTCGTGAGTTTTCTCTTCTTGTTTTTCAGGGAACTGCTGACCCGGACAGAGCGCTGACCGTGGCCCGGCTTGTGTGAGTTCACAGCTCCGTCTCTGAACCTTTAAACTGTGTTTTAATTCACAGTTAAAGCTTCAAACGTTGTGCTTGTCTGGCAGACAATCAGTATCTATGTATTCTAATAATACATAGATACATACATTTGTATAAAGCAGAATATTTGTCCACTCCCATGTTGATAAGAGTATTAAATACTTGACAAATCTCCCTTTAAGGTACATTTTGAACAGATAAAAAATATGCAATTTATTTGCGATTAAATATTTTAATTGATTGACAGCCCTATTTGAAATAAATTGACTAAATGAGCCATTTTGTATCCCAGGATGTATTGTTGCAGCTGTGCGGTGAAAGACTAGTTAATGTGTTTGTCCTGCAGGGAGAAGGACGTGGCTGCTGTCGATGTGAATATGGGCTGTCCAAAAGAATACTCCACTAAGGTGAGTTTCCTGTCACTACCTAACCTGCTGCTGATCTGACCTTTGACCTCTGGCTGACCTCTGATCTCTTGCAGGGCGGAATGGGAGCTGCTCTTCTGTCAGATCCCGATAAGATCGAGGCGGTGAGTACTTCAGCTAGATGATGCATCTCTGATGAACAATGTATTTAAGTGTTAGGACCCTATTTAGACGAAGTCGGTCGCGCCTGCACCGGGCTTTAAAAGGCAGATTTGGCAAATTGGAGAAGCGAGCGATAAAACGGATCTGCTCGTGCACAAAGGGAAAGTTCACGTTTCCTGGCTGCTGTTTAAGAGCGGCACACCCACAAATGTCTCAGAAACGCTGAGGAGAACCTGAAACTCGTCCGTTTCCTTCTGCTGCCGTGCATCATTAAAAGTGTTACACAATTATTTGTGAGTTATTTGTAGAGTTCCTTCATCCCCGGACCTGCTCAGAAACTGCCATTATGTGTTAAATTGACTAAATACGGACAGAAAGTTAGCAGAGTAACTTCTTCTTTTATCTGTAGATCCTCAGGAAGCTCGTCTCAGGAGTTTCCATACCGGTCACCTGTAAAATCCGAATCCTGCCTTCGGTAAGATGTGAAGAAGTCATCATTATCAGTTCATGATTGTTTCCTGTTTTCATTTTTCTTTAGATCAGATTTCATTTATAATTAATTTCTTTTATCATACAATATTTGTATTTACTGTTGTCTCATGATGTTTTTACTGCTGTTACTAGATTATACAAGTTTGTCATCATGTATTCACACCACCGTTGAAAAGTTAGTAATCAGCTGTTATATTGATGTTTCTCTTCGTTCCTTCAATAATACCTATTCTAACAGAGATAAAAACAGCCCTGCAGCTCAGAGCGATCAACGTCTCTTTGTCTGGTTGAACCATCGTACAGCGTTTTGTTCTCCGTGTACTAAACTAATAACATCTATTAGTAAAGAGGACTTTCAGACATATAGAGGAGTCCTCTCACACATCTGACTCTGATGCAGCTTTGTGGCAGCAGATTATGAACATTTCAATGGTGGTGTAAAGTACGTCTCACTTTATGTTCTCCATATCGTGGGTTATGTTATATTTCATATTTCATATTGTAACACGTTCTTCACTGGTTCCAGTTGGAGGAGACGATCAGTCTGGTCCGGAGGATCGAGAAGACGGGCGTCGCTGCTGTTGCTGTTCACGGCAGGTAAACTGGTTAGAGACAATATGAAATATTATTTTAAATTATATATTACAGTGTGTCAATATTTGATACATTTGACATGTTTTGAATATTATTTTCATATCTCTGCTGCTTTTTGTGCATCTTCATTTATGTTATAATTAGGGCCTGTCAATCGATTAAAATAGTTAGTCGCAATTAATCGCACATTTTTTATCTGTTCAAAATGTACCTTAAAGGGAGATTTGTCAAGTACTTAATCCTCTTATCAACATGAGAGTGGACAAATATGCTGCTTCATGCAAATGTGTGTATATATTTATTATTGGAAATCAATTAACAACACAAAACAATGACAGATAATGTCCAGAAACCCTCACAGGTACTGCATTTAGCATTAAAATATACTCAAATCATAACATGGCAAACTGCAGCCCAACAGGCAACAACAGCTGTCAGTGTGTCAGTGTGCTGACTTGACTATGACTTGCCCCAAACTGCATGTGATTATCATAAAGTGGGCATGTCTGTAAAGGGGAGACTCGTGGGTACCCATAGAACCCATTTTCATTCACATATCTGGAGGTCAGAGGTCAAGGGACCCCTTTAAAAATGACCTCGCCAAAATTTAGCGCAAGTTTGGAGCAATATTTAGCCTCCTACAAAACAATATAGTTTTATTTTTTATGACATGGCTGCCATAAAACCATTGCCAGGTACCGGTGGATTCATTAGGTTTTTTATAGTTTCATATGATACCAGTATCTTCACTCTAGCTTAAAAACTGAGCCCGCTACAACCTAAAACTCACAAGTTGCATTAATGCGTTAAAGAAATTATTGGCGTTAAAACAAATTCATGTAAACGCGTTATTATCACTTAACTTTGACAGCCCTAGTTATAATTCACAAATATTTTGTGCCTGATGCATTTAAAGTGCAGATGCATCTTGTTCCTGATTGGTCAATGTGCTGCCTTCTTCATTCATGTAGTTCGATGTGTTTACTTGCAACACTTCTGTGTTTCTCTGCCGGTTGACGTGTTGTTCAGGTTGAAGGAGGAGCGTCCTCGCCACCCGCTCCACTGCGATTACATTCAGGCCGTCACCCGGGCTGTTTCCATCCCCGTCATCGCCAAGTAAGCCTCAAATCCTCCTTGTTCTAACAGATGAAAAAATGGTCTCCGTTTATTAAAAAGTGCAATGAAATCAAATTGATTTGAGAATAGTTTGGGACAGATAATCCATTATAATGTGTCAGTAAAATGTTCCCTATCAGTGTTTTCCTATCATCTATCTGATGTTACTGGATTGATATTACTGCTGCATTAACGTGTATGTTGCATTTTAACTACTTTAAATCCTGTTGGCTAGTTTAATCTACAGCAATGCATCATGGTCTGTCAGATCATCATTTTCCAGCTGATCCAAGAGGCTTTTTAAAGAGTTTATTTAGCTTCAGGAGGACGACGAGGATTTTCACTTCATCCTTCAGTTTATCACAAACATTCAACATCAACACACCTGGAGACATACCTGCTTTTACCTGGAGACAGGAAGGAACTAAAGCTGTCAGATAAATGTAGTGGAGTAAAAAGTATCTTGAATTTGTACCTAAGTAGAGTACTTGAGTAAATGTACTTAGTTACATTCCACCACTGGTTATTTGTATGGAAGACGGAACATGCCAAAATAAATGAATAAATAATTAAATGACTTGATAAATAAATAAAAATGTCATTAAATGTAGCAAAAATAATATTAAACATAAATGTAGCCAATAATTAATTAATAAAATGTGACATAAATTGATATTTCTGTTTGAATTGGCTTCTTCATATATTTTTCTTTGTATTGTTCAGAAAGGCATAAAGACATACATTTATAAATGGCTACATTTATTTTTAATATTATTTTTGCTACATTTAATGACATATTTATTTATTGAGTCATTTATTTATTTATTTTTGATGTTGGCAGGTTCTATCCTCCATACATTTGTGCTAGATTACTAGACCTAAGCAGGTTTCAGGTCTGACCAAGTTGATTTCCACGGCACACTGAATTAAACTTAAACCGAAGGCGGGTAGAAAATCTTGTTTGTTAATGAATCATTAAACCTGGTCGGCGTCCCGTCTCTCTCTCTCTCTGTCCTGCAGCGGAGGTTCTCTGGATCTGGTGAAGATCAACGCCGACATCGAGGACTTCAGGAAGGCGACGGGCGCCTCGTCGGTCATGTTGGCTCGTGCCGCCATGTGGAACGCATCAGTGTTCTGCAACCAGGGACCACTTCCTCTGGAGAGGGTCATGGAGGACTACCTCAAATATGTGAGTTTCTGCATGAACATAGACCCATAATTCATCTATTAGAGGGTTTATTCATCACCATGCAATGACCGATTCTTCAGCTGGAGTGCGTGGATAATAGATAAACACTTCTGTTGTTTTTTAGTTCCCAGCTGAAACTTCTGACTTCTCTTCTACGTCTTCCACTTCTCTGAAAAGCCGGTGGAGAAACTGGGATGCAGACTTACTGGTTGTCTCGTGTTTTACAGGCGATCCGGTACAACAACCACGCCTTCAACACAAAGTACTGTCTGTGTCAGATGCTGAGGGACAAGGTGGAGTCTCCTCTGGGGAAGCAGCTGCAGGCGGCTCAGAACAACGCCGAGATCAGGTACACGACCGGTTTATTTAATGACTCCTGTTCGTTATAAACCAGAGGTGGTGCTGGTGTCTGATGTCAGGTATCAGTGACGTGGTATTGTGTTGCAGCGAGGCGTACGGGCTGCAGGAGCTTTACCAGCAGACCCAGGAACAGCTGCAGGCCAAGAGGGACGCCCTGCAGAGCAGCAGCCAGCCGGACCGACTCGTGATGGACGGAGACGCCACCACCATGGCTGTCAAGTTTGAGCGGTCAGTTATCGTGCTCAACATGCTCCTTGATATATATGTATGGTGTGTGGTCTGTAAAATGATTGCCATGCAGATGATGAGCTTTATGAGTTCATTCAGCAGCTACATTGACAAAGGATTTTTAAAAAAACATGGGTCGTCCATACGACTAGTCGCGGCAGCCCTCGACGTCACCTAGTGAATATTAGTGAAGGCTGTTTTTCATGTGATGATCTGACTCGTGTTTGTGGTTTTAGGAGAGAGTATCCACCTCACATCACTCCAAAGATGTTCCTGCTGGAGTGGACCCGCAAGGAGAAGCTGGAGCAGCCGCTGTATGAGATGGTGAGAAACGGAGGGGGCGAATTCACAAAAGGATTTTGCGTCTTTTGCAGCCGCTAAACCGTCAAAACTACTATTTTTTTTTTATCACTCGAAGTGATAAAAATGATCAATAATCCCTCCAAAATACCACATTAAGACACCAAGACCTTGAGGAACAACATAAAAAAAGCTATGCTGGGATTTGGTGTCAAAAATATTTGATATTTGGAAATTTCTGCAAGAATTGCATTTTTCGGCAATTGGATGGCGAGCACTTCTGTTGTGTAAACTGCTCAGAAACCCCCTTATTGTCAATCTAGCTAGGAAAGCCATCCATCCTCTGAATGCTCTAGGTCTCTAGTTTGTGGCTGTAAAGTTTCATGAGGCTGTGATTATCCTAGAGGTCACCACAGGTCATTTTGTGCAGCGAGGTCAAGTTTCAAAACATGGTCTCACTACAATGAAATGGCTCCTATGGGGACTAACATCACACATGAATACAGTTCAGCTCATTGGATCCACAAGAGTCTCAGCTTTACAGTGATACCCAATTTATGTAATTCAAGACTGTTTAGGGACCCCAGTATGCAGAAATGTTCAAACACACCATTTTAGAAGTGTTGAAGTCTAAGGAAGCAGCGTGTGTTGTGTTTTCAGGCGCAGCGCTCTCAGGATCGAGCCTTTCAATCGACCGTGACCATAGCAGAGAAGAAATACAGATCTTCACTGTGGTCAGCGCGCACACACACACACACACACACACACACACACACACACACACACACACACACACACACACACACACACACACACACACACAGACACACACAGCATAATATTAATGCAGTTTTATTGACGCCAGGCCCTGAGGATACTCATGTTAAATTGTCTCTACATTTTCAGGGAGAAGTCGAAGAAATTTGCCGAACAAGCGGCCGCCGTCGTCTGTCTGCGAGTTCTGGGAATACCGGAGGGTCGCATTGGTGAGGAAGACTCCGGCCTGGTCTGCAAGAGGAAGAGAGAGGGGAAGCTGAACGGCACCACAGAGGAAGAGGGAAGCAATAAGCGACACGTGGCAGATATCCAACAGGAAACGGACAACTCAAAGAGCGCTGCAGTGGCCAACGGTGACCGTCACGAAGCAGAACAACCGTAGACGTCATGAAGAGTCAGAAACTTTTAGTTTAAACTGGAGGACAGGAAGCTTCTCTAACCGCTGACGGACGTTTGTGTGAACCGGAAGAACAAATGAAGGGAGTTTCTTTTTTTGTTTCTCTGCACCAAAAGCTTCTCAGTTCATTTTCGTTTCCTGTCCGTACATTTTTTAATAATCCTCTGAATTAAGTTTTGATTATTTTCTCCCAAACAGAAACAGCAGCTAAGACGGCGTATTCGGGCCATTTTAGGTCATACAAAAGTAATAAACTACAGAGGTGGAAGAAGGATTTAGTAGTAAAGTCTGAGAAAAAACTTGAATATTCTCTGAGTTTACAGTCACAAATTTACAAGAAAAAAAACTTTAAACACTGCGGTAACGTGAGCCGCTGAGTGCAAAATCTGTTAATTATATTAGTATTTATTTCTGTTGATAAAAGAATACAGAAACTACATGAAATAAAACACGTTTATGTATTTTTTACGACCTTCTCGCTCAGGGGCCGTCCTCACCATAATAACACTACTTTAGGCACAACAAAACTCAGACGGCAGTTGGCGATACCACGGTTTTGCACTCACCAGCTCACGTTATCACATTATTTAACAGTGAGATGAGGTTGATCCAACCTTGAACAGAGAAGCGATGTGGTTCTTAGAAAAAAAAAAAAAAACACAATTTTTCAGAGTTTTATTCTCGTAAGTTTGTGACTTTAATCTCAGAGAATATTGAAGTTTTTTTTCTTCGTAAATTTACGACTTACAACAACGTATCAGGGTCATTGTATGTAACAAAAAATTACAATTACGGAGCCGGGGGAGGGTGGTGAGGTGTCAAATTTACGAGAAAAAAATCACAAATTTGCGAGATTATAAAGTCATAGTTTTATGAGGAAAAAACTCGGAAAAATAGTGGAGTGCAAACTAAGGTTATAAAAACTAGTTTTTTGTGCAATGGCCATAATTCGCTGTCGTATGCTCGACTGAACTCTTTTTTTTCATCAAAACTGTTTTCACACGTTCAAACTGGGATCTGTCCAGCGCAAAATACAGTCTTCCTCTGGGTCATTCTTCACCCCTCCCGATTTTCCATATCTGTATTATTTGAATATAATCCATGTTTTTAATTTAAGATGTTCAGATGCAAACAGCCGGTAGGGGGCAGTAACGAACCTTCATATTAAGGTTTTTTTTCAGATATTTCAGTAAAACACATTAATTTTAACCTTGGTGCCTTACAGAAGAACTTTTTAAATCCTGATTTTTGGACGGACCTTAAACTCCTCATTTGTCTCCTAATTTCATCCGTTAGTCTCTGTTGAAGACAACTGACGCTGGATTAAGTACTTAATACGGTGCCACATGTTTCTGTTTGTACTGGAATCCACATCTGGTTCTACTTTATACCTTTTCACCTGATAAATCCTCCGAATGCTGCAGACACTGTTGGTTTCATCTTCATGTTGAAGGAACAGTCTGTTATTTATTATTTTCTGGTCGTGTCACTGCAGCCTGATGGTGAAGTTGATGTCTCAACTCAAACTATTAAAAACACATGAAAGAGCCAAACTGCATGCCTTCATTATGATGAACAAGACAAGTGATAAAATGATAAAATAAAAACCTTCAGGCCTTTAATTTAAATGCAGCCTTTGGTCTTATGAAGTGGTGGAATGTAACTAAATACATTTACTCAACTACTGTACTTAAGTACAAATTTGAGCTACTTTTCATGCTACTTTATACTTCTACTCCACTATATTTTCAAGTTATTATTTGTTTGACAGCTTTAGTTACTTTACAAATTAAGAGTTTTACAAACAAAACATATAAAGAGTTAATAAAAAATATATTTTTTAATGAATTAAACTACCCAACATACATTATACAAGTACAGCTGAAACAATTAGTCCATTAATCAATTATTGGATTGACAGACCGAAAAATGAACGTGAAACTATTTTGATGATCGTTTCAGTCAAATTGATAATTCCAGATTTGATAATGTTAATAATGTTAATGTATTTGTAATAAGGTTAATAATGTTAATTTATTAGTAATAATGTTCAGGTTTGGACTGTTGGTTGGACTAAACAAACATAGTGAAGGTGTTTCTTTGGGCTCTGGGTCACTGTGACACTATTTCTCACTATTTTCACTATTTTTACAAACCAAACAATCAATCGATTAATGGAGAAAATAATCAGCTGATTAATCAATAATGAAAATAATCATTATTAATAGTTCAAAATGAGCTCAAGCTCAACCAAGAAACAACAGTAAAATCCTGCTTTTACATTAATAATCTAATGATAGGATAAACATTAGTAAAACAGTCACAGTTTTAATACTTTAACTACATTTCACTGGTTATACTGACAGTTTTATTGAAGGAACACTTTCAATACAAGACTTTTAATTGTTAACAGAGTATTTTTACACTGTGGTATTAGCAGTTTTACTTGTACTGTAGTATTTTCACAGTGTGGTAATAGTACTTTTACTGTAGAATACTTCCTCAACACTGTTTGTTTGTTTTGTTTGTTTGTTTGTATAATTAAAAAGTCCTGAATTGAACTTGAGAGATATTTCCGCCCAGCTACTGACGTCATCACCGGGCTGGCTAATGGTGCCTTCAAGGGCACTGGGAAATATGTCATTAACGATTTAATTGAGGGCCTGCAAGAAACAACAAAGCAAAAATAAAACCGTACTTTCAATGCAGCTCACTAAATCTCAAATAAACTGGAATCAAAAGTTATTGCACCCTGTGGAGAGCTTAAAAATGTAACTAAATGTATTAGTCAGTGAATATTTTTGTCCAAATAAACAACAAGATATCAGATAAACTCCCCAGGAAACACGTGTCACGGCAGCAAAAGGAAATACAAAAACAGATGCAAAGGAAAGATGTGAGAAGTAACATAATAAAACTAAAATATAATTTTTCATTATGAACATCTATCACATACTGTATATACCGAGCCTCGAGAGTGCCACCAGAATAATTATACTTTATTTTTAAATAAAAAAAATAAATAATTCAGTCTGTCTTTAGATGATGAATAAATAATTGAATTATAAAATACAGTTTGTGATCACTGTAATTTTAATTTATATGATTTAAGTTAAGATAGTTTAAATGTAATCTCTTTAAAGTGATTTAATAGCAAAGTCAATGACAATTCTGACTTTTTTTTTAAACTGATAGTATATTATTGTATCATATAAATACAAACTTAAATATTTTATTTACATGAGATCTTTTAAATCTATTAATCTCTGAATTTAAAGTGTATAATTATTCCAGTGGCACACACCAGGCTCCATAAATATACAGCAAGAGCTACTAAAAAATAGAGGTACTGTATACAGTCCAAAAATCACGATATATCGTCTTGCTTGCTGTATCACAATATATTGCAATATATTGAATCGTAAACCCTGTATCATGATACTTATCATATCTCTAGATTCTTGCCAATACATAGCCATAATAATAATAATAATAATAAGAAGAAGAATATATCTGAGTTTCTCAGAATTCTGACTCTGTAGTCAAGAATTTTCATTTTTATAGAAAATGCCTATGCTAGTAGTGAAAATGCAAATTCCATTATTGTATTCTAATTTAAAATTTGACCCAATGAATGCATATGTAAGTGGGAAATGCTATAGTGAGATTTACAATTTCATTTTTATTTAGTCCACTAAATAGGGATGCACCAATACCGATAATGGATCGGATATCGGGCTGATACTGACTCAAATAGCTGGATCGGATATTGGTGACAATGGAGCCGATCTATTCAATTCAATTCTATGTTTATATGCTATATACAGTATATTATACATTATTTACTGGAATTTTAATTCCTGTTTAAGATTTGACCAATTTGTTGCTGCATTAAAAAAGTTTACACCTGAATTGTTTAAGAGAAAAAAGTCGTAATATTATGAGAATAAAGTCATAAAATTCTAAAGTAGTAATTTTACGTGTTATTTTAGAGGGGAAATGAAGCAGCGTGCCATCCATGTGAAAATGAGGAACGTGGAGCATCTTGTGAAGTTATACTTTAATTTAGGTTTCACAGATAACAAAATACTTCATCTTTTGGCACATCAGCACCACATTATCATCAGTATCAGGACATTGAAAAGATTGTGCCAGAAACTGCGTTTATTCCGAAGAAAGAACCACACGGACCTGATGGGGAAACTGCCTCTTTTGTGGAGGAGGGAATTACTTTTTTTCTTGTAAAGTTATGATTTTATTGTCGTAATATTCCGACTTTTTTTTTTGTAAAGTTATGACTTTTTTCTTGTAATTTTCCGACTTTTTTTCTCATAAAGTTACGACTTTATTCTCGTAATATTTCAACTTTATTCTCGTAAAGTTACGACTTTATTCTCGTAATATTATGACTTTTTTCTCATAAAGTTACGACTTTATTCTCGTAATATTACAACTTTTTTCCCATAAAGTTATGACTTTATTCTCGTAATATTACGACTTTTTTTCTTGTTAAGTTATGACTTTACTCTCGTAATATTACAACTTTTTTCTCGTTAAGTTATGACTTTATTCTCATAATATTACGACTTTTTTTCTCAAAGTTATGACTTTATTCTCGTAATGTTACAACTCCTTTTCTCGTAAACTTCTGACTTTATTCCCATAATGCTACAACTTTTTTCCTCGCAATATTACGACTTTTTTCTTCGTAAAGTTATGACTTTATTCTCATAATACTACAACTCCTTTTCTCGTAAACTTCTGACTTTATTCCCATAATGCTACAACGTTTTTCCTCGTAATATTACTACTTTTTTCTCGTAGAGTTATGACTTTTTTCCTCGTAATATTTCAACTTTATTCTCGTAATATTAAGACTTTTTTCTCGTAAAGTTATGACTTTATTCTGGCAATATTACGACTTTTTTCATCGTGAAGTTATAACCTTATTGTCGTAATATTACGACTTTATTCTCGTAATATTACGACTTTTTTTCTCGTAAAGTTATGGTTTTATTCTCGTAATATTACAACTTGTATTTCTTGTAATATTATGACTTCATTCTCATAATATTACGACTTTTTTCTTGCTAAGTTATGACTTTATTCTCATAGCCTTTTCTCGTAATATTACAATTTTTTTTCCTGTAAAGTTATGACTTTATTTTCTTAAATAAGACTTTATTCTCATATTATTACGACTTTTTTCATTGTAAAGTTATGACCTTATTCTCGTAATATTTCAACTTTATTCTCGTAATATTAAGACTTTTTTTCTCGTAAAGTTACGACTTTATTCTCGTAACATTACGACTTTTTTTTCTTGAAATAGTATGACTTTATTGTCATTAAATTACGACTTTTTTTCTCATAATATTATGACTTCATTCTCGAAATCTCAGATATGTTCCCCCCCCTCAACGTGGCCTTAATACTCCATCGTAGTTTTTGCTTTCATATAATTTCTGGTTCATTTTTTTATAATGTCCTAACATCGCTGTAAGTGTTAAGTTTTACAAGTTGACCGTGAATGCAGCGCAGGGATCAACCTGGAGGAGAGTAAAACTCGCTGCAACCTGAAAACAGAAAACAACGAACACAACAAGTTCACTCAATAATGAGACTCTCCTGCTTCTACTACCGAGTCCGGGGCGTCCGGAGGCGTGTTTACTGATCGTGTTGATGTCGGTTAACAACTTTTATTGGGGTATTTAGTCGACGTGTTGTGTTGTGTTGTTGTCGCTGCAGTTGAACCAGAGTTCTGCTTTCAGTCGGATGGAAGTCAGTGAGACAGGTCGGTGTTAGACAGACAGACAGACAGGTCGGTTCAACGTGTCTCCGGGTCAATGTCCACAGTCAACTGCGCTGAGGAGCTGGACTTCACTCTCATCTTTGAGGACGACGGCAGACAGACAGCAGGTACGTGTCATTTTGGCGACGTTAGTTAGACATTTGTCAACATGAAGCATGAAGCTGACGACGACTAGCGGCCGGAAGCAGAGCGCTGCGGCCTTCAAAATAAAACACGGAAACAGAATGTTTAGATCAGAGCCTTTATACCTGCATGGATCAGAGCACTCAAATATTTTAGTAATAATACTACAGTGTAAAATAAAAGTAGTATACTATAAGTTTATTTTATGAAGTAAACTTAAAGGTCCCATTTTATAAAAAAGTGAGATTTTCATGTTTTTTTATTATAAAGCAGGCTTAAAATCCTATATTAATACTGTGAAAGTATTAAAATGCTTAATCCACAGGGAAATACACACAGCCCGTATTCAGAAACTCTGCATTTGAAATAAGCTGTCAGGATTTCTGTCCATTTGTGATGTCACAAACATACAATATTTAGACCCTTCACATCGATTTAAACGTAAACATTCTAAATGTGTCCCAGTTTATTTCCTGGTTGAAGTGTATGTGAATGTCATCAGCTGACGGGAAGTACACATGGACTCAAGCTGTTGCCTAGCAATGCAATTCTGTCGAAATACGCTAAAACGGAGCGTTTCAGACAGGGTAAATACATTTACATACAGTTCGGACCGACAGTATGAGGAAAATAAAGGGTTTTTTGAACATTACAACACTACAACATGTTCTATTAGAGACACAAAATACAAGTATGAACCTGAAAATGAGCACGATATGGGACCTTTAAGTAAAGCCTTTTACTTGTTATGTTTGTAAAATAAGTGAGAAATGGCGTTAAATGTGTCTACATGAAAAATTACTGAAAAGATCATCAAAATAGTTGCCAATTAATTATCAATGAATAGACTAATTGATACATCAATTAATTGTTTCAGCTGTAGGAGAGACCTTCAAAATAAAACAGCAGGAAACAGAATGTCTAGATCAGAGCCTTTATACCCATGATGTTTATACCTCCATGGATCAGAGTACTCAAATATTTTAGTAATAATACTACAGTGTCAAATTTTACTCAAGTAACCTTTTATATACTTGCACCTCTGTAAATATATATTTATCATTATGCATATACATTTACTACATTCCTATTTACATTCAGGATATTCTTTTGCAATGACTGCCTAATTTATATTAATTTATTTTCTATGTATTATGTTATATTTTATCCATTTCTTTTAACTTGCAGTATTTTATATTTAGATTCTCATTTTGTTTTTACTTGGGTGAACTTTTTCTTACATATTTAATTAGCGTTGCTGGACGGAGCCTGAGATTTTCATTGCTACCGATTAAACTGTGACTGTTGTTACTCTCATTAGATTATTATTACTCATGCATCAATGTAAAAGCAGGATTTTACTGTTGTAGTTGGTAAAACTGGAGCTCATTTAGAACTATTAACTAATGATTATTTTCATTATGGATTAATCTGCTGATTATTAATTGATTGTTTGGTTTGTAAAAATAGTGAGAAATGGCATCACAATGACCCAAAGTGACACCTTCACTATGTTTGTTTTGTCCAACCAACAGTCCAAACCTCAACATTGTTACTAATACATTAACATTATTAACATTATTACTAATGCATTAACATTATTAACATTATTACTAATGCATTAACATTATTAACATGATTACTAACACATTAGAATTAATGACGTTATTACGAACACATTAACAATTTTACTAACACATTAACATTATTACTGACACATTAACATTATTAACATTATTACCTAACACGTTAGCATTAAAAATATCAATATAACACATAAATTAAATGCTTTTTAAATTCCTAATAAATGGTGTCAGTGTTGTATAAACCCTGATTATATTGTCTGAATATCAGGTTATTTTTTGTCTATATCAGTGTCTAATAATCACTAGCTGTTATGTGACTAACAACCAGTCAGTCTGCCAATGATTTTATTGATTAAGCGATTCATGTTTAGAGTATAAAATGTGTGATAATTGTGAAAATCTCCCATCTCAGTTTCCCAGAGCTGACACATTTAAATTGCTTATTTTTCCTCATCGATAATCTAAAACCCAAAGAGTTTCAGTTTGTAATCATAGAAGACTAACGGCAAACATGGGAAATGCTGAGGTTTTAGGCATTTTTACTTCCAAATAACTTAAAATATGAATTAAATATCAAAATAGTTGTTTATTATTTTTTTTGATTGACAATTCGATGGATATGCTAATAGTTTCAGCTCTGCACTGCATCATTTTCTATGTTGTTATCAGATCTGTAAAAGAGAACACTTTCACCTTGTTACTTGTAGGGTCGCCTACAGGATTTTACTTTGAAAATTGTGACAGGAAGTTGTGTTGTCTGACGTTAGTGGATGTGACACGTCCAGCTGTCTGCTGTTAAATTTAGGTGAATTTTAAAATGTGGATCAGGAGGTGAAGAAGTGACTAAATCAGTTTCCTCTAAAACCACTGAAAGCTGCAGAGACTCTTTACAGTGTATTGATTAGTATTATTGATTAGTCTGCTGTAATTTTAAAGTATTGATCAGTAGCCGGTTGGACAAGTTGCTGTAATTATTTGAGATCAGCTAATGTTAAACTCAGTTGTATTTTAGGATTTAACTCACCTAAACTTTTATATTACTGGCAATTATATATTAAGATACAATGATATGAAATATCATCTATGAATAAAACAACTTTATTCATTATATCTGTCATTATATCTCATTATATATAACAACTTTTATCATTATTTAGTACTCTTAGTAAGTCATTTTTCAGTCTTTTAATGGCATATTCTAGTGAAATTGGGATTTTTTAAGAGACTCATTGAAGAAAAGGAACAGGGCTGCAACTTGTGATTATTTTTTTTAATATATATTAATTTGCAGATTATATTTTATAATCATTTGGTCTATAAAATGTCAGCAAATAGAGATATATTCCCATCACAGTTTGCCACTAACCAAGTTGACATCTACAAATGTGCTGATGGACCAAAACTGGCAAATATTCACATTTGAGAAGTTGGAAATGATTTGTCGATCAATCTCAATTAATCAATTAATCATTCAAGTTCTTTATCAAGCAACAAGACTAATGCTGTGTTCAGACCAAGAGTGAGGCCTATTGAGTTTGGACCGACGGTAGCATTTGTGTTCATTCGTGCTAGATGCGCTGGAGAGGAGAACGAGCTGGTCTCCATAGATACTTACTTTGGCTTTGAAGAGAGTGATGTAGCAGCTTCAGTTCCCCGTTAGAAAGGGCTGTCCGATGGCGAGGTTATGCGGTGGATGGACCCACCCTTTAATCACGATAATCATCCTCAGATTAATCAGTAATGAAAATAATGTTTGTTGCAGCTTTGGATGAATAGCGCAGACTGAGAGATAAAATTACTGTTTTTATTAATGGAGTCTGGTGGCTTTGAAGATGGCGATCTAACAGCTTCAGTTCCCAGTCAGAAAAGGCTGTCTGACGGCGAGGTAAAGCGGTGAAAATATTCTAAATATGGTGTTAACTTAAACTGATAAAATACGTTTTTCTCCTGCTCCCGTCCACAGCTGCTTCACCTCGCCGTCAGACAGCCCTTTCTGACGGGGAACTGAAGCCGTTATATTGCTCTCTTCAAAGCCACCAGACTCCATTCATAAAAACAGTAATTTTACCTCTCAGAACGCTGGAGTATATATACAACCCCACTTCAAAACAATCCAAACTAACCCTTTCAGTTAGCTAACGTTGACTCAGCTAGTGCTAGCGTTCACATTATTTATAACCTCATTGATTAGCTTACTGTGGTAACCTACGTCTCCGCTAACGGCTGAGTGGGCGTTTCCATTTTAAAAACCCAGAAAAGAATGCAGATGGACTCGCCCTTTAATCATTATAATATACCTCAGATTTATCAGTGATGAAAATAATGTTTGTTGCAGACTGAAAAGACTGATTTCATACT
>CAKAOI010006050.1:3913-48477 GCA_916701655.1 Sebastiscus albofasciatus | reverse complement strand
TATACATTGAGTGCATACTGCATACAGTGAATTGTTTGACTAGGCTAAACACATAATTTCTTTTAAATACATCTGAATCATACTCATTATGATCTGGAATAACAAAACCTAAACTTTTGCAGTGTGGGATCTACTGAAGGTCGGTGAAGAGTGGTTTACCACTTAAATCCTTTCATATGAATGAATTTGTTTTGAATAAGCACTGATCCAGTATGTGAAGTGAATGAATGGGTTTTTTACTGACGTTGTTGTGCTGCACTGAAAGACAAAGACGAGGACAAAAAAAGACAAAGAAAGACCTAGAAGAAAGAAGGACAAGAGGGATGATAAGAAAATGGGGAAGGGGGGGAAGAAAATTAATGACATAGTAAAGAATGAAAAGAAAGAATGAATGAAGGTAAAAAAGGAAAAAAAAAATCAGGAAGGTTGAGTTAATCACTGCATTCAGACTCTCCCTCTCCTCGTGAGCTCTGTGTGTGTAATGAGGAGCCTGGCAGACAGTCACTCTATACTCATTGCACTGTGTGGTTTTAATCCAGCTCCATATGTCTGAATTCAGGTGGTCCTCTGCTGGTAATGTGAGAGGAGAAGATTACAGCGAGATGAAAAGATACTCGCAGTAATCCATCCTGTGCATGTGTAGAGGCAGAGAGACATCCGGAGTTGGTTATTGGCGGGTATTTAGTCGACAGCAGTGCCAGCCTAAAGTCAGGCCCCGGATTCAACCCTCCGCTCTGTTCTGCTCCACTCACTCTCTGATTAAAGAGAAAGGAGGGCACACACACACACAGACACACACACACACTGGTGATCTCAGCACTCAGGTCATATCGAACAGACATTGTGGTTGTGTTTTAACATAAGCAGAGCTAACAGCCCTTCCTCCGGATCACACTGAGTCATGACACACCATCAGACCTCTGATTTGTCTGCTCTGGTGGACGAAATGAAACACAGGCGCAGTGCAAGTTGCAAAATGGAAAAAGTAATCTTTCTATGTTTCCATCACTCTGTCTTTCTCTCCCGCTGTGTATGGTTCTCAACGTATATGTCTGTGCATGAGACGGAGAGAGGGAGGAGGAGGAGGAGGAGGAAAAAATGAGGATGGTGAGAGTGTGTGGAGGAGGCAGAGAGACACTCAGTCAAGTGAACACATGCAGTGTTGTTGGCAGAAGCTCTCGAGAAGCCTGTCACCTCTATAAATATTGGCAACCTGGCTAAGTAGTGCTGACCACACATCTGCTGCCATTGGATAAAAAAGACAAATCTATACATGTGACAGTGGGGACTGCAAAAATTACATTTTCAGCACACTTATGTCTTACTTCATGCAACATGAAACCTAGGAACATTGTGTGCTTTATTCTCAATAGCTTCTCCTTGATCTACTCTGGCTTCGGTTGTACCTTTTTGTACCTTGATTTGTAAAAAAAACAGTCACCTATATGAAAAAAAACATAAAATGTAAAAAAAAAAAGTGTGTCAACCTTTCTTATACTGCCCTAATGTGGTTTTAATCCATATAACATTCTTGTTTGCACCTTTATAGAAAAGGCTTCTTGCTCTATTGCCTCTCACTGGTGGTGTTCCGCAAGGCTCCATTTTAGGTCCTCTACTTTTCTCTGTATTCATGCTTCCTCTTAGAGAACATTATTTGCAAATACAATATGAATGTTCATTTTTACGCTAAAGACATCCAGCTATATGTACCAATAACAGCTGGTGACACTGGCTGTTTAGTTGCTGTCATAAACTGCACAATTCCCCCCAAAGTAAATCTAAGATCATTTTATTTTGGAATGCCTTGTCAAAGGAAGATTTGGTACTTCTATTAGAGCTGCAACGATTAATCAATTAATCGATTAGTTGTCAACAATTAAAATAGTTAACAACTATTTTGATAATTGATTAATCAGTTTGAGTAATTTCTAAGGGAAAAAGTCAAAATTCTCTGATTCCAGCTTCTTAAATGTGAATATTTTCTATTTTTTTTATTCCTCTTTGACAGTAAACTGATTATCTTTGAGATGTGGACAAAATAAGACATTTGCGGACGTCATCTTGGGCTTTGGGAAACACTTACCACAATTTTTCACCATTTTCTGACACTTTATAGACCAAACAACTAGTCGATTAATCAAAAAAATAATCGACAGATTAATCGAAAATGAAAATAATAGTTAGTTGCAGCCTTAACTTCTATGTCAACTTTCAAATTCCTGCCTGACAGCGTTATATATGTACAACATCCAGCTTAACCTCAGCCACTGTCTTTCAGGTGATGCCTTTATTTTACCATTTGCCTGAATATTAGTGCATTTAATCTCATGTTTTATTCATTATTGTCTCATGTCTGGCCATTTTGATGACGTTGTTTCATTCATTTCCCTCCCATGTGCTAAGATATTTTGGTGGTTTCCATTAGTTTGGAACCATTCCTGTTGTAGGCCTCTAAAGCCAATTGAAACATTATTATTATAAGTGATATTGAGTTTCACACATAATGACTTGACTTGGCATGACATGCACACACCCCCATCATGGACTACGCCACCACCGGAGGGTGCCATTGGCATACCGGTAGCTACACGCGATCATGCGCTCAGGCACGTACACAGGCCTGTGAAATCTCTGCTGCTTTCACTCATTCTCTAGAGCTCTTTTTCTCACCACACACACACACACATACTTTCACACAATGCCACCTCTCACACATCGCCGCCTGCTTAGCTTCAATCCCGTATGGACGTTGCCTCTCGTCCACGCCGTGTGATTTGTGGGATCTTTTGATGTGTGAAGTGGCAAAGAACCTGCAGCCTCATCTGGACTTTGTCACAGTTTCTGGAGTGAGCGAAGTCTGCTGGCCAGTGGAAGAAATGAGAGTGTGTAAGGGCGCTTTTTAAAGTCCAAATCCACAAAGAATTCCCCATAAAATGTAGCTATGAATCCTTTTTTTACGCGTGTATACGTCAGGAGATCTACTATGCTGGTGAACAAGCTTTTTCCTCTCACCAATCAGTTTCTTCAGGCCCCCAAAAACTCCTGGGAACCCAGTTTTCTTCGCAGAAAATATAAATGCACAATAGCCGTGCCTGATTCAGCAATAGTTCTGTGTGATCCCCCTGCTGATAGACAAACACCCCCGTCATCCTCCAACACACTCGTCCTCCTTCCCTCCCTGTGACGCTGTGTGATGTGGAGCCACTCCTGGTTCCCTCCAGAATGAAAACATCAGCCATCTGGTCCAGGGGTGAAAGGTCAAATCTCAGGCTGGTAATGAGGATGGCGTCGCTAGGGGGATGCAGGAGGGGTGTGTGTTGGTGTGTGCGTGCGAGCCTTGCTGAGCGTGTCTGCTTCCTGAGTGAGCATTAAACATTAACGACTCAGCTCTGTGAGTCTGGAGAGAGGAGACGAGAGAGGAGATGTGAGTGGAGGCGAAGAGACAAAGTCACCGTAGGGAGAGAGAGGAAAGACAAATGTGCAGGTAGACAACACACACACACACACACACACATGTACAGGTACACAAATGCACAGAAAGACAGACTGCATGTGGATATACTCTTCCTTTCAGTCACTCTCTCCTCAAAAAGCTTTTCCTCTTGTTTATTGACTCAGCCCTCCAACATCCAGTACATCAATAGCTCTGGTCGATGAGAAGGAAAAAGGCACAGAGGCTACTGCTGTGACGGAGGTGCTTGTGCATGTGTGTGTGTGTTCGCCAACCTTTTGCTTCCACCCAAGCCATTTCATCCAACACATAATTTGTTCCAGTTATTTTCCACCACGACTGTAATAATTTCCTCTGGACTTCTACTGCTAGAAACTATAACATGCAGGTCGATAAACAGGTGAGCTGTTAGATAATAGTAACATTTGGCCTCTGCACCATAGCTACCTAATTGGCATGAAGATTCAGCAGAGCTCACAAGTTAAACTCACCTCCTTTTTTTTTGCTCTTTATTATGTGTGTATGTGTGTGTTGGTGTAGTTGCCATGGAGATGCAAAAGATGGTGGTGGTGGTGATATTGGAATACCCATGTCCTCAGCGGTAAGCCCACCTCTCGCTCTGTATCAGTAACCTTTAGGTGTGATCTGTTCAGTCTCTGTCCCCCAAAGCACAGCAGTTTCATAATCATAATACATGTACATTAGAGGGTCCTTTCACACATTACATGGTGATACACATGGTGGAAGGACAGCAGTCCTCAGGGGTGGTCATGGATGGTGAAGAGGCAAAAATGGTTTTGTTTTCCGCCAAAAATAATTGGCTGTATGTACCGTTACAGTAATGGGAATCCAAGACAAATTAAATGATAAAAATAGACTACTATACGGTATATAGATGACTGCACAGGAAATTCTGTAACACTACAATAGAAGTCTGGGTAAAGTAACCGTGTAAAAGTGACATTTGTAGGTGTTTTGTGTCAATATTATACATATTCATGCACATTGATGTTTTTACATATTTGCATGGATTTGAACAAGATGAAATTAACATGGTTAAACATACATTGTACATACATGTTGTCACTGTCCTGTGAAAAAAACAAAACGCTTCTCTCCATAACATCAAGTTCTTATGACACGTCAGACTTGTGAGAATGCATTTTTCAGGTAATCCAATGGATTTAAAAAAAGTTTATTAAGTGTAAAAAGTGTGACAGTTTTCCCATATAAGAACTCGTAATCCTTCACTTTATTTGGAAAATTCAAAATGACCAAGTTCACGATTAATCGCATGATTGTCCATAGTTAATCGCAATTAATCGCAAATTAATCACACATTTTTATCTTTTGGAAATGTACCTTAAAGGGAGATTTGTCAAGTATTTAATACTCTTATCAACATGGAAGTGGAAAAATATGCTTGCTTTACGTAAACGTATGTATATATTTATTATTAGAAATCAATTAACAACACAAAACAATGACAAATATTGTCCAGAAACCCTCACAGGTACTGCATTTAGCATAAATAATATGCTCAAATCATAACATGGCAAACTGAAGCCCAACAAGCGACAACAGCTGTCAGTGTGTCAGTGTGCTGACTTGACTATGACTTGCCCCAAACTGCATGTGATTATCATAAAGTGGGCATGTCTGTAAAGGGGAGACTCGTGGGTACCCATAGAACCCATTTTCATTCACATATCTTGAGGTAAGAGGTCAAGGGACCCCTTTGAAAATTGAAATTAGTAGTGTTAAAACTATTTTGCGTAACGTGTTATTATTGACTTTGCCAGCCCTACAATATATAGATTAAAAATATGAATGTTATATTTAAGAGGTTAGCCAAACAAAATGCCCCCAAACGTCTATTAGCTGTAATATCTTCTAAATGAAACAAGCCCACATATCAGTACAGACAATTTGTGAATTTCCCTTATTTCAGTACATTTGAAGTTTTCTAATGGCCACTAGAGGAACGTGCTGGATTTCTCATTTACAATTTCAAATGCGGTGGAATTAAACACGTCCTACAGGCTAAACACATTGCTCTTCATATATTTAAAGGTTTACTTTTCTTAACAAAGAAAGAAGTGAAGTGTGCAAATACACTTGTAACTTGTAATTCACCTAAATTTGTCATTCGGTCGTAGATTTGGTCACTTCTCTGCCCAGAGGAGTGTAAATGATTTGTCTCCTGGACAGCCGTGAGTTAGAGCCCCATCCAGAGAGAAACAGACTCTCCGATGTTTAATGTATTTCCGCCGATGTCCCTTCGGTATCTTTTGGTATAAAATACCAGAGAGTGGCCGGGTTGTGTGTGTGATGTGCAGCGTATTGATTATTTATTTTTTAAAAAGTACAAGCATGAATCTCTCACTCATGGGGAACAGCTAGAGAGATGTTGTGCTTCTCCTTTGCCTTTGAGGGCTGGATATGTACAATTTGTCTTAGAATACTTGGGACAGCCTGGAGAGATTAAAGATATAACTCACAATGTATTCACAGAATATCTGCTGGTGGAAAATTAAAACGCCTTTTTCTGACAGACCTCAAGACATTTCATAACCTCAGTGTTTTGTTTTTACTGTATATAAACCTTGAGGACACAGTCTAGCCTGGTGGATGATTTCTACCTTTGCTTCTGACAAAGTCTCTTCCACATCCTCTACACTGTTACTGCCTCGCGGTCTCACGGGGGCGCTGCATGTCACGAGAAGGCCGGGCTGGCTGAGGTGATGTGAGCACATTTGTTGTACCAGTAACAAAGGCCTCCTTTAAGTTTAGCTCACACTTTCTTATAGTTCTTCCATACTTAGGAAAAAACTGTAGCATGCATTTTAATCTTACATCTGTGGTTGTTTAATTTTCTCACTTCGTATTCAGCTCTTAGTGACAGTCGGACCAAATTTCACCTTAAATATCCCCACTGACACTGACACAAATCTATATTAAAGAGTTGTTTTACATACATAAAGTCCTTTTAACTTTATTTGCTGTATTTCTTTTATCTTGCAAATGACTACACATCAAAGTAATACAAAATATGTAAATAGAAGAACCTACTGCTTTGCATAAAAGAAAGAAAATAACAGAACAGAACTGATAATAATGATAAGAGAACATAAAAGTGAAAAAACAGGAATACAATTAGAATAACAAAATGTTTTAAATGTTAATTATTATTTGTTTTAAGTCTACAGTGTACAGTGTAAACAAAATGAGGTTGACAGGCCAGTGGAATAAAATCTATTTTCACAATGATTTAAAGACAAAAATTAAGATTTTTATTTTCATAAATAACTGTTTTTATTATAATATAAATAAGAAATTGATCGGCTTAGTCGGTTTAGTCAGTTACACTGCACTTTTCACTTTCATTAACAAATAAGTGTGGCCTGGCAGATGAAAAAGTCTTTCTTTCTTTATTTATTTGTTCATTTGTTTTCTCAGTGCAGAAAATGAGGAGGGGTGCCCATTGGCATTTAAAAGGAATATATATATATATATATACATATATATATATATATATATATATATTTTAGAGGGCGCCTTAGGCAACCGCCTATATGGCCTATGCCTTAAGCTGGCCCATGTTCATTAGTAGGTACAGTAGACGTGACCTGTGGTAGTGTGCTTTGGGTGACAACATGCTGGTGAGATATCTGGGATGAATTCAAGGGAGGATGAATCCTAAATGAGTATAATATTAATCTGGCTGTGACTTCTATATTAACATTGTTATTGAAATTCACCATGCGTAGGTGCATTTGGATTGAGAACATGCCCACACAGCCATTTCAAACCTCGAGAAACACGTTTTGCTGCATGAAGATTACGATGAGTTTGTGAAAAGTTCCCATCAGGCCTTCAGACAGACAGAGACACATGGATGGAGACGGACATGGAGAAGGAGACGATGTAGACACAGTGTCTAGGCCTGTCTTCCTCCCTACTCCAGCAGTAAAGAGTGTTTATGCGAGCAGCGCGTCCCACACGGCTCCTTGATTGAAGGAAAACAACATCAATCTAGCACAGGCCCCAAGGCCTTTAAATAACCGGCAGGCTGTTTTAGAGCACAGATCCCATTCCTCTCCGCTGCTGCTGCTGCACAGACACAACTGTATTCAAACACACTATGTTCACTTTCACACACTCATATAAACATATAGATAAACGGGTCTTTCGCTCTCTGCGACTCCATCACCGTTTAAAAACCTCGCTCTCCCCCCTTTATCGTCTTCTCCTGCCGTCCCTCCTCCGCACTCCCTCCTTCCCAAGTGTATTGTGGTCATTTTCATTCATCGCCCCAATGATGCTAAAATGTCAAGGTTAGAGTGTGCCAGTTCTCACACACACACACACACACACACACACACACACACACACACCCACGGCCAGAGGAGAGGGAGGGGAAGGGACTACCGACTCTGAATACAAGAATTAGTCAAGCGTGCATTTTCCTTCTTCTCCCTTTCTTTGCCTCACTCGCTCCTCTGCTGCCCCCTTCTCTTTGTTGGTGGGGGCCTTTGGTGTGTGTGTGTGTGTGTGTGTGTGTGTGTGTGAGAGAGAGAGAGAGAGAGTTTAAGGGGTGAGGAGTTGTAGGGGGTGTGAGGGGGGTTATCAGAGGTGTGGGCTGGGCTTTAACGTGGTTTGGTGGTTTTGTTTTGTACTGGTGTGCATATACATGAATTTGATGTGGATATACGGTATATATATATATTGAATTAACAAGTAGAAAACAATCAGCTCATATTCCAGTGTTGGTTTATATTTTTCTTCCTTTTTTACAAGCTCAATTTAGAGCCTAAATGGGATGCAGACCATTTGAAAACATGACACAAAATGGTTTAACTTAAAGGTTCATTGTGTAACATTTAGGGGGAATCTATTGGCAGAAATGGAATATAATATTTATAAGTATAATTGTAATAAGTAATAAGTTTTCTTTAGTGTATAATCACCTGAAAATAAGAATAGTTGTGTATTTGTTACCTTAGAATGAGCCGTTTATATCTACATGTTCTGATTCCAACTCATCACATACCGCCGCTTTGTCACGCCCCTTGGCGTCACTTTATTTTCGGCAACAAAACCACTATAGTTAGGTTTAGGAAAGAACTACATGGTTGGGCTTAAAACTACTACCTTTGTACAGTAAAAATAACACTGAACGTTGTGAACACGGGACACAAACAGCGGTCTCCTGGATGAAAGCCTTGTGTTTGTTGGACCCATCCACCTCCGCTCCATCCTGCCTGGTGTGTGTCTTTTCGCTCTTTAAACTACATCATCACTCTCCTGGCGCACTGTCTCTTAGCGTTTACTGTTGCCATGGATGGGTATACAATGTAGTTAATGGAACGCCCGGTGCGTTTCATACCGGCGCTAAAGGGTGCCATGTGCAGCGGTATCGAACGCTGATAGCCGTGACAAAGCCTCGGTATTTGACGCCCTGGGAATGAGAGTGAGCCGTTTGTATCTACATACAGAGCGGGTCCTTTCTACAGTAGCCCAGAACGGACAAACCAAACACTGGCTCTAGACAGGGCCATTCACGTTTTCATGTTTTCGCGTCAGCCACCGTAGTTCTCATACGCTTGGCACGCGGGATAAGTTTCAGTTGATTGCAATCTGCAACCTCGCCGGTAGATGTCGCCAGATCCTACACACTGCTCCTTTAAAACAAGTCCTTGGTTTGATGAATACTGAATACTGAATTTCAGGCAACGGTTACTATCTATTCAAAAAAGTCGAGTTTTACTCCTGTTTTTAAGAGAGAGCAGAGGAAAGGCAGAGCAGAGAGGAGATACACTGACCTGAAGCCAGCAGGGATGCATGTGCTTCCAGATGTTCCTACCAATCCTTCATCTACGGCTGACGGCTATTCATTTTATACTAGTATAGGGCACATATGTGTATATATGTACAGTACCCCCACACCACTTGAGAAAGTATGGAAGTAATGTAAAGTGTGTGAATCTAAAAAAAGAGGAAGTGTGTCTGAGGAAGTGATCAACATATGCAGGATGGTTCACAGTTGATAAGAGGGGCAGTAGAGAACTAAACAATCTTCACTTCCCCCAAATACCATTTTAACCCCTCCTAAAGTCCTCCCCAAAACTCCCCCATCTCTTTTAGCGAGACCCCCCCCACCCACCTCTTTCCCCGGCAACTCCCCCCCTCCCTAAAGCAGCGCCCCGAGGGACCAGAGGTAAACATGCCCCGGCTCCCTTCACCCCACTCAGCTCCCACAGCCCTCACCTCGCTCCCCCTCCTCCCGTCTCTCTCTCTGTTTGTTTGCCAACGGGCTGCTTTCTGGACTTTTTGTTTGGCGTCACGAGGCCTCGAATTCAGAGGGCACACTTTGAAGATGCTGCAGAAACAAAAAGGCAAAGCTATGATGAAGATCAATTTGTGAGGTTAGGGGAACATCTGTGCATGCTTTCTATGTATCTACTACTAGAAGTCATTTGGCTGATGGCTGCGGCGCCACCTAGTAACAGAAAAGTGCACATGCAGCTCCCAGTCACCTCAAAACACAAAGGCGGACGCAGGAAGAATGTACATGAAAATAACAGCTGACAGATAATATCATTACATTTAATGTTACAACGGGGTCAAGATTTGGAAAAGTCACCAAATCACTCCTTGAAACAATAGCTTGCATTATTTAATTCTTGAAGAGAATATCCTGCAATCACTCCTGCAATATTTCTACTCCAGAGACCGTGAATGCCAAGTCCGTTTTTTTCTTTTTTTTTTTTTTAAAATAGCTGACATGTTTACAGTATGTTCATGCGGTGTTGGAGTAGAGACTGTGTAGGAGTGAAAGGTAAGCGTGGGAGAGACGAGCGGAGAGGAAGGAGAACTGCTGTTGGGGCTATGTTTGTGTGCAAGTGTGTAAGTGTGCGTGTGTGTTGTTTTCTTCTTCCCTGCGGTGAAATTAATGCTCATTCCAAGACACAGAAAAGGAAAAGAAATTGTATAATGAGTTGTACGACTACTGCTGCTACTACAATACAAGTGAAAAAGTCCAAGCACTGATTAAAATAAAGTAGAAATCTTAAGAATTGTTGGCTGTTCTGAGCTGACGTTGTGTGCTCTGTTACTTCTCCGAGAAAAGAAACAACGCTCTGCATACGAGCTTCACACCAATTTGCATGTTATCCGTCTCCAATGACCCCCTCCCTCCCTCCCTGTCTTCACTGCAGATGTGGAGATAGATGAGGCTTCGTCGTGCATCTCTGTCACCCAGTAATGCAGTCCGCTGGGTCACCTGGTAAAACAGCCCATATGGTGGGAGGCTTTGACAACCCACACACACACACACGTGCATGCACACTCTGAAGGGGAGAGGCTGCAGACTCTGCAGAAACGTCTCCTCCTTTTTTTTTTTTTAACTTGATGCAGACCAGTCCCTATACCTCCCCCCCTACACACACATTTAAACACACACACACTTCAGCGTTATGAGGTGTCGCTGGTTGAAGACAGACGAGGCAGGTCTGGTTAGGATTAGTTCACCACAACCCTATAGCCTTGCCCCGACAGTCTGGACTTGTCTTAGTATCTTTCCTCCACACCTGTTCCAGCACCGATTTGTACAGTAGCTCTCTCAATACTCGGCTATTACATTTCCTTTGAACCGCCATATTTCTTTCATGAGTGGATATTTTGTGGCAGCAGATACACAGCGGGGATTCAGAGCTTTAGAATTTAACACTTATCTGCTGCTGAGAAGTTACAGGAGCTCGGTGAGAACGCCGTGTGCCCTTCAAAGGTCCCCACCGGCTGCATTTATTTGCTTCAGAGCCTCCAGGAAACAATCTCCATTGTTCTAAAGGTTTTCCCTCTGAAAGGCTCTGGGGGTATGCTACCTCATAAAAGAGACTGTTAATGTACTCTGACCCGGGGTGGGATTATTATTTCGACAGTCTCCTGGCACACGGGGAGGATTGGGCTCGGCGTAGGGGCCCGCACGGCTGGATCATTCGGAGCAGGTTGGACAAGGTGCCATCGAAACACAGATGTAGGAGCAGCTATCAAAGAAAGCTAACTGGGTGTTTTGGCTCGGCTTGTGACACACCGCATGAGTGGCGGAACGGTGGAAATGAAACAAAGGAAATGTGTACACAGACAGTTGCTCTTTGCACTTGCATACGGCGCACATATACAGAATGTGTACATGCTCACAATCACGCAGACAGATCACTTTGTTGTGACTGACTCTGCTTTAGTTGTGGAGGTGTTTACCGGAGGAAGTTCTTCTGAGGTTCAGAGCAGACCAAGGCATCATCAGAGCACATATAGGCGTATAGATGTTGAGCAGTGTGCGTTTGTGTTGCTTCTGTTTAAACTTGTCCCAGAATAGTGTTGTATGGAGGTGGCACTAATGCGCTAAAGACTTCATATCCTGTTTATGCAACACCTTTTGTGACAAGAACTTTTGAAGTAAGGTCTTCATGACGGACTTAAATCCTTAAAACCAGTCTGGAAAATGAAACACCTTTTATACACGTCGAGTGTCAGCCGATGGACGGATTGAAAGCTGAACCTACAGTAGATGCAGTGCAATCTAATGTAATGCGGTGTTAATGATTTTTAAGTATGCATTTGATACTCTCGATTCTGTCTTTTAATTCCACTGAATCAAGTAACTGATTTGAAAGAGCTGTATTGTAGCTGTAAGATTAAGCACTTTTTAACTTTTTTGTATTTTAAAAAAGCGTCCGAAAAACATCGGACTTTCTCAAAAAAACATCGGACTTTCTCCCAGGAGACCGGTGTTCGTGTCCCGTGTGAAACCAGAAGTCAACGTTGATTTATTTTTCACTTAACTTCTGTACTTAAGTAACGTCACTTCTGTAGTTATTTTAAGCCGAACCACCACCTTTCCCTAAACCTAACTAAGTAGTTTTGTTGCCTAAACCTAACCAAGATGATATTTTTTAACCTAACCAACTTGTCTCCTGTGTAAGTTTATTTTGAAAAGACTGTATGGATGTAACGAGAGGAAGTTGACATGTTGCTGAACATTTGTAGGAAACTGCACGAAAAGTGAGGAATAACTTTTTGTAAAATATTATACAAACTGTTGTATGAGGATTAGGGCTGTCAAATTGAATGCGATAATAACGCGTTAAGGCAAATTTGTTATAGCGCCACCAATTTCTTTAATGCATTAATGCAATTTGCGATTTTTAGGTTGTACCAAACTTGCGCTAAATTTTGACGGGAAAAACTGGCATGGCCATTTTCAAAGGGATCCCCTTTACAGACATGCCCACTTTATGATAATCACATGCAGTTTGGGGCAAGTCATAGTCAAGTCAGCACACTGACACACTGACAGCTGTTTTTGCCTGTTGGGCTTGAGTTTGCCATGTTATGATTTGAGCATATTTTAATGCTAAATACAGTACCTGTGAGGGTTTCTGGATGATATTTTTCATTGTTTTGTGTTGTTAATTGATTTCCAATAATAAATATATACATACATATACATAAAGCAGCATATTTGCCCACTCCCATGTTAATAAGAGTATTAAATACCTGACAAATCTCCCTTTAAGGTACATTTTGAACAGATAAAAAATGTGTGATTAATTTGCAATTAATCGCGATTAAATATTTTAATTGATTGTAAGCCCTAATGACGATACGTTACGCTCATAGCGCTGAACCTACAGAGATTTATTTAAAGAACCTGCCGCTCTCTTTGGGTTTACAGAGCTTCATAGCTAGTCTCAGCTCATTGTTTAGCTGTCCGACACATAACTTTGATGTTGTGCTCTAAAAAAACCCCACTGTACACTACCTGCTCAGCACGAAATGGCAGACAGACGTAGTTAGCAGCTAGCTGGCAACCCAAGAGCCAGATATTTCTCCGAGGAGTCGGAGGAGACCAAAAACTGAGCTAAAAGAGAGAAAAACTCTTAACAGTTGATGATATGTCATGACACAGTAAATCACATTATTTATTTGTTTAATTTGTTTTTTATTTAAGCATTTTTATACCTTCCAGCTAAAAACACCATTACATGAAATCAGCTAGCAGGCTCCTTCCAGTCAATGATTGTGAAACTTGCAGTTGTTTTGTCTAGGTGTGAATTGCGTTTGTGTGCTTCTGTGCATGTTTGCGTGTTCCTGTGTGTCTGCTGCACTTTCACACACGTACCTGACCTCACACAGCTTCGTAGAGCTTCTGGTGCACACTTCGCCATACATACATGCACACAAGCTGCCCCTCGAGGAAGTGGTTGCCTTTTAGGCTTTCTGGTTTCACATATCTTGTTCCGTTTGCGTGTGAGTGTGTGAGCGTGTGAGTGTGTGTGTGTGTATGTGTGTGTGTGTGTGCACAAGGCCGGGGATTAAGAGAGGCCCAGCTCGAGGTAAAAAGACAGACACGGTCACTCCTTCCTTTGTCTCTCTCTTCTGTTCTTTCTCTCTCTCTCCTTCCCATCTTTTCCTCCCGTTCTCTCTCCTTTCTCCATCCCTCTCTCCCCAGTGGCTCAGTGATGGATGGCAGACTGCAAGGGTGAAGGTGGAGGAGTGTGTGATCAACTGCAAGACCTCTCTCTGTGTGTGCGTGTGTGTTTGTGTGTGTGTGTGTGACGTTCTCTCCAGGAATGGTTGTATACAGAGGTAAGCAGTGTGTGGTATGAAACCTGTAATGATGAAATGAGTCACTAATCACAGTGATTAGCGGGTTGATGAGGGGGAGGCAGCGACTGGCTCTGGGATGGTGCTGCTTTCAAACACATGCAGACTCTGAAATATGGGAAAGGAGCACATACATGAACAAAAACACACATTCACACACCTCTACCTCTACCCCCCGGTACGCTGGTTAAATATGCACAGACAAATGCATGTCCCCCAAAGATTCAATCATTTGGAGACACTCAAACATGTGCACACACACACACATGTGCTTGCATGAAATTAATTCATTGAGCTCATTTAATGGTCTGCGGGTTTATGCTCTCACGTCCCACCATCACTTACAATGGAAATAAAACCTTAGCACATTACACTTCAATTGGCCGTTTAATACATCCCATTAAACGACTCCTATTTCAACCGGTGTATGATAACAGTTTGAAAAGTGATATAGGATTTTTATGAGCTATCCTCGGTAAATCTATACGATAAGGGGGCTAAGGTGGCCGGACTAAATGTGGTGAAATTGAGCAGCAATGATGTGACTTTAAGGGGAGGACCATTTAGATAAAGAGTCACGGCTTATCCAGGACAGATTAAGTGTTGGTGAAGTAACTAATCATTGAGATGCATATTCTGGAGCAGCTCTACAAAAAAAGGTGCTCCTGGATAAAGTAAAGTTCTCTTTAAACCACGAAAACAAACATATAGCACAGTAAACGGTTTCCCTTTGTTCACAGAATATAGACCCCCCTGAAGAGTGTGATTTCAATGCATTAAAAATGTGCGTACTGCTTCACATAATTTCATGTGACCCTCTCTGTCACCTCCTCTACTTTATGACGCCTTGGTAAATGCCTTTAAACACCTTGATCTTTCACATACTGCACCTTACATCCTGTGTGTGTGATCACACAGGAGAATATATGTCAAACCACTGCGGTGTCTCACCTTGAACACACGATTCTTTGCAGATGCACAAACACACAGAGATCCTGCAGCCATGTAAGCAGCACAGGAAAAACAAGCCTCCACCACCACCACCACCACCAGCAGCACCACCACGATGAGGCCTCGGTGATTCAACGAGGCACAAACACTCCTTTCAAATGCCAAGCAGAAAACAAGCAGCTATAAAGAAAGATACAAGCGGCTCTTCTTCTTCTTCTTCTTTTTCTTGCCAAACATTCTTGATTGTTCCCTCGCTGCCGTCTGGATCCTACAAGCCAAAACAAAATGAGAACCATGTCCTAAAAAACGGAGCATTGCTAAATGATGATCGGTGTAATTCTTCATGCGTATCTGTTTAAAAAAAAAAAGCAGCATCCACTGCAATTTATCATTCTCAGCGTACGTGTAGATGTGGGTTGTACATTTCTGCATGTCTCTGCTGGTGATTTTTCATGCACCTATACAAGCCTTTATGTATATCAGTGTGTGTGTACTCCTGTGTGTGCGCGCCGTCTGACACACTCTACAAAATAAGTAAGAAAACTGTGATCAATCGATGATTGCCTGCAGGGTAGCACTTATTAACATCTCCATCTTAACGTAATGAAATGTTCTAGCGCATATTCTCAAGCACACACACGCACACACACAGGAGAGAGCGAGTGTAAGGGTGTGAATGTGAGAGAAAATAGCCTGATTATTTGACCATCTCACACTATAATCACCATACATTTTGTCGAGTATGTAAATCAGCCTGATTTGGAACGTTTCCCACATTTCGTTTCTGCCGCCAGGACGTTCACACTGTATAATCAATGCGTCGCGTCACTCCAACCTAACTATGTTGTTATCAACGCTTACTGTATATTAATTAAGGTGTCATTTGTTTGAGACAGTAAAATAAGATATTGTGCTTGATCTTATCTTGATTTAACACATCTGGTGTAAATGAGTCAGAGTAGTTTTCGACTTTCTTCTCCATGCTGAAAAATGAAAAACATAGGCTACTTATATTTCTGCAGCGAGTCATGTTTTGAAGCAAAGCAGGACAGATGTGCCTAATCTGAAGATCTTGTTTTTCTTCTATATGTTGGCAAAGACATTGTTGCATGCAGACATAAATATATCACACACACACACGCACACACACATACGGGCACAGAGGGGGAATACACCACCAGAGGCAAACCTGCCATGCTGTCCCATGCTTGAACGGCATCAGATGGATTATGAGCGCACCTCAGACATACCTGCAGGTAGCAAAGGAATCCATTTTGGGACAGACTGTCAAGCGTAAAGTTTTATTTCGCTCATCAATGAAAAGACGACGCTGATGCATCCATCTTGGCTCCCGTGCAGCGCTGCGAGCGAATAGCGTCTGAGATGATAGCTATCTGCGGAGGCTGAGCTAAACAATTCAGAACTCGTACTTCCCCTGTGGAAAACAAGATAAGAACGAGGCCTGGCGGAGGCCGATGCAGCGAGCTGAATGAGCGGTGTGTTTCATGTCATTTGGTAAGAGGATACCAGGGTGGATGTATGGAACAAGTATGTTTAGACCACACAATCACAAACATAAGTGAGGAGAGAAGAAGAAGGTGAATTTGCCAGAACAGAAAGAATTGTGAGTCAGTAAAACTACCTGCGAGGACCCCGAGGAGCATTTTTCAGCTCAGAGGGATGTCTCCACCACCACAGGAGCAAAACATCCTCTTTACACATGATATTGCTCTGAGCTGTTTGTGTGGCATAAGATATTAAAAGTAACAGCGTGTTTTCCCCTCAGCTTACTATAAAATGACTCACTTTCACATCCTTTGTTCTTGCAGATAGCCTATCTCTGCGTGACCCCAGCTGAGCAAAACTTGGTGGGATATTTTATGGCGAGGAAATCAAACGATACATCTTTGTCTCTAGACAAGACATGCCCTCACGTGTTGTTTGCTTCGGTAAACATTGAGCACATCTGCATATCAAATTATTCGTATCAAGGAACTCATCTTCTGTTGCCTTTTGTACTACTGTGTCAGACACCACATATCAGAAGTTAATTGTTTTACAGCCGCGGTGCCTTTTTTATGATCGCTTATGAGATTGGTGTGATAACATAAAGACCGTAAAGAGTAACTTCTAGGCTGGCTGGTGAATTAAATATAGAAATTGGATTTTTTAAATTTATAATAGATCAAATTATAATGATCAGGTTTAAATTTCCTATTCATATGCACAACGGACCACAGTCCTATTATTCGGAGCCTGCTAGGTGTCCAAGGAGCCAGGAACAGGCAGGAATGAGGAGAAATGATGACTAGCGGTGAGGTGTGAGGAGAACCAGTGGAGAACTGGACAGGTGCTTGGTGAGTGACCAATGTTAGATAAGGTTGTGACATCATCTGACTCTATATTAACAAAAAATACCTTCTTTTCTCTGGAATTGCTTGTAAAACAATAAAATCATATATTTAAAATGTCCACAACGACTTAAAGGTCCAATGTGTCGGGTTTAGGGGATCTATTGGCAGAAATAGGAGTATAATGCTCATAACTATGTTTTCATTAGTGTATAATCACCTGAAACTAAGAATCGTTGTGTTTAGGGAGCGGGTCCTCTTCACGGATGTGAATGTTGCTCCGCTGTGTTTCTACAGTAGCCCGGAACGGACAAACCAAACACTGGCTCTAGAGAGAGCCTTTCAGGTTTTTAATTTACCTGAAGGCCACCGTAGTTCTCCGACACGCTTGTGAAACTGCAGTAACGTGAGCTGCAGAGTGCAAAACCATGGTACTGCCAGCCGCCGTCTGACTTCGGTTGCTCCTAAAGTAGGGTTATGGCTAGAAAGGATCCGTCTTGTGTAAAGCGGAGCAGCGAGATACAGCTCTACTCCTGGCCAGAGGAGGAGCCGCTTCTGCCAGACAGCAAGCTCTCCACCTCCCACCAAAGCTCTGACTGCCAGGAAGTCGGATCTGGGTCGGTCCGTGATGGGCTGGTCGCTGCCGAAGGCCCTGCTGAAGTGAGGAGTATCTAGTGAAGCTGCATGATTTTGTCTGTTTACAATGTTAATACAACAGTCTTCTGTCCCCCACGAAGGGCAACCAATCCATTCCGAGTGGTTTTCCCCGAGTCGGTCCGGAACTTGACGTCATATTTACACAAGACGGATCCTTTATAACCGTAACCCTAAAGTAGTGTGGTACCAGTTATGGTAAGAATGACCTCTGAGCGAGGCGGCTCAGGTTACCGCAATCTTGGAACGGGAGGAGTAAGTGGATACTCAGTTGGTTGCAATCTGTAACCACACCACTAGATGCCGCCAAATCCTACACTCTGTACCTTTAAGTATAAATTCAGGAAGAAATTCAACCAACAACTTCAGTGCTAAAAACAAAAATGCATTTTGAATGAGAGTCACTCCTCAGCTCACAAAAGCAAAGCTGACTCTCCTAAATAATAACATTTATTTCTACACACACAATGATCAAAAGGGCTGGTGCTTAAATAACTTTATTCTGTCTAAACTCTGGAGAGTGAGTAAAGGAATAGTTTACTGTTGCTGCTTACTGTACTCGTCCTTCTGTGTCCCTCAGACATCTCCCAGCTTACTGACATCCTCCCAACACTTACTATTTTCTTCAGGATTTACGCCTTGTCATTGCCAGACATAAAAAAGTTTAAAGTGATGGATCTGGTCATGTATTACCTATGCTGCACTTGTCAAATGTGATCTTGCCGCCCTGTATTTGTTGATGAAAGGCCGACGCTGGCGGAGGGAAGTAAATCTAATTCCTGCTCAAATTGAGGAGACTGTCAGAGCAAAGCGGAGCTGACACAGTCACAGGAAAAACCCATCAGATCCACTTCCAGGCAGAGAGCGCACGCCGGATATATCTGTCCATTTAACAAAGACGAGACAGACAGGCACACAAGGCAAACAAGCATGTAAACAAGCAAGTAAACACGTGTATACAAAGACACATAAAGCCACATCAGCTTGTATGTTTCAGCAAATGCACAGACACAGTTCATTTATACTAATTGACACAAATTATTTTGGACACATGATTTATTTTGTTTCTTTTTTTTACAAGAATTTGAAAAAAAAATGTAGATGCAAATATCTCCATTATAGAACAGTTTGAAATCTGATGCTGCACACATTTAGAAGGAGGCATTTAAGACACACACACACACACACACACCGACGGTCAATTACATGATAATATTACCTTCCCTGATGGCACATGCTCCATGCAATTATTCAATTTGCTTGGTCTGCAGTTCACTGGTGGAACACGGCTGAATCTGCCACTCCTCGACTCCTCTGCCCTTGAGACAGAGAAAGAGACAGAGAAAGAGATACAGAAAGAAAGAGAGAGTGAGAGAGGTATAAGGCCAACACACAATAAAACAGTCAATGAATAACACAGAGTTAATTCTATTATTCTATTATCTTGTTTCCTGGGTCGGTACTCTTTGTTGTTGCTGATTTGTTAATTTTCTTTTGCTTCTTATGTGAACTATGGTTTGATTTATTCCTTTATCTTAGTGTCATGCTTCAGATGAAGCGCAGTCTATGTGGGCTTATAAGACAATTTTCTTTTTCACATTATACAAGCAATGATCAAACTAAAAACACAAACAATGTATCCATATTATAAAGTATAACATATCAAGGGGGCCAGACAGATATAAACAGAACAAAGAAAAAAAAAGATAGGCTTCCAGGCTTTAGAAATATAACTGGCAGTCCTAAATACTTCAACCTTAAATCATCACTCCAACTTCTACCGTCTATCGGCTATACCAAAATAGCTCAGGTTTTTTCTTTTTTTGCATTTTGTCAAACAAGGGAACCCTCTAATTGTCATATAATGTACAATAAAACAGCAACTGAAATTGATTTTCAACATTTTTTAGATCACAGACATTGCATATCCTATTCTCATCCGGCATAGCTGTGAATCCACATACTTCATTGTTTTAAATTTAATAAAATAAATAAATAGATAAATAAATAAATAAATAAATAAATAAATAAATAAATAAATAGATAAATAAATAAATAAATAAAAAAATAAAAAAATAAAAAAATAAAAAAACCCTGCCCTGCTCCAGTGGGCCTCCAGCAGACCTTTTAATGTGATAAAGATAATGTTCAAAAAGATACAAATTGAAACTAAGCTGCAAAGTCTCCATGTTTTCATGCTAAATAACTTAATGCAACGAAAATGTAATAGAAAAAAAAAAATCTTTTTACGTTGGCGCATTACTGTGAAAGAGCAGCGTAAGTATATTTACACAAGGTGTCACAGAAACTGTAGTTGAATGTCGAGGCAATAATATGTTGCAACACTACAGTGACTCAACTAATGCTGGTACTTATGAAAACACAAGCATGCATTCAGCACATGTTGAATGTAAACAGATATGTCTGGGTGAAGGGATAGAGCTGTGACAGATCTGAAGACAAGACAAAAAATCCTTTCTGATCTCCAGTCTTCTGTTGTGTTTTTCAGGCCATGCAGACAACTCCGTCCGCAGGCTTGAACACATTCATGCTTTCACCCCGTTTTGGTTTGATCGGTTTGGTTTGAACTTGATCTGAAGCTGCTACTTTGTTCCAGTTTTTCTTCGGCTTGGTTGAGTTTCATATTGCCATGCAGTCGGTCAGTAAAACACGGTTCATTTGCCAATGTGGTCATGTATAAGCACTTATTCAGTCCAATCAAACCAAACTAATATGACACTGTAAGTCAAAACCAACCAGGGATCATGGATAATATGAGAAATGTCAACCAAAATCATTCATGATTCCTGTTTTTCACGAGTGCAGCATTCTTATTTCTTAAAGTTTCACTTGGAATTGTCAAGACCTCGTTTCTCAGGTATGTTTTTTTTTGTAAAATGTATGCTTTTTCTAAACTTTCCAAGCAAAATAGGGAATACATTGTCTCCAAAAGGGGGTCGATTCACCTTGAATTGTCCGAGAAACACACCCCGTTTATCATTCTGCAGGCCTTATCTCGGCTGCGTGTCAACCTTCCATATCATAGCTCTGCTATCTGATCTTTCACTTTGAAGTCATTTGCTGTAGAAAGTCCACATTCTGAGCATAAAGAGCAGCACGGTGCAGCACGCGTGACAAGAATACACATTTAATTACTCATAAACATATACGGTAATGTAAACATGTCAGTTTCCTCATGAGTGGCACCTTGCAAATCACATTTGTGCCACCTGTGCGCCTTTCCGGTGTCATTCCTCTAACACAATGTCACCTTTGTCACCCAGGCTGCTATCTGCACCGTCCCACTGTCACCCAAACGCTCCCCTCCAAGACACCTTTGTATCACCTGTTAGTCTGACACGTCTGTGGCACAGCGTGGTGTCTTGTGTTACGGTGTGGAAAGAGGGAGACGAGATAGAGGACTCCTTCCTTTTGTCTCTCTGCGCCTCGCTAGACTCCGTCCTCCACTCCCCCCCCACCCACCCCCACTGTGTCCATCTGTTCATCTCTCAGCGGAGCAGGGTGAGGAGGAGGTGAGACATGCATACGCAGGCACACAAACACTTACACGGGCTGTAAACAAGTACTCTCTGCTGGCACGCACACACACAACACACAGAGGCTACAATAAAAGTCTAGCAATCAGTAGTTATTATGTAATCTATATATTACAAAATCAAAGAATCATGGAGTTTCACTGTCAGTAACATCACATGTTTTGTCAGTTTTCATGTTAACATCAGTATTTCTTTAACTAATGTAACATCTGTTTCTAAAGTTTTGGTACACACAACAAAGGCTGTTGAGGACAGATCTATAATTCGTACTTCATCACTCGCAGCTGATGAATACCATATGACGACTAAATGATCTGTTTTGTTTGTTTGTTTGTTTACATAAGCTAAACTCAGTGGCAGTTGGTGCCCACAAACTCTTTCTGGATTTAAATCAGCATTTTTTTTTTCTTAATTTAAGCCTCTCAGTCTGTTTACACACCAGTTAAATATTTCTTGGCTGGCTAATTGGTAATTAACAAGGATGAAATACTTCAGTAGCATCCTTTTAACACCACAGTATGGATGTCTGGAGAGCCGGTCACACGTGTTTATCACACAACTTTTAATTTGTTTTTGCTTAAACCTTCAAATATTAGGGGAGAATGAGCATCACTGTTGCGTTACGTAATAAACAACATTTCAATGATCCCACACAGTAACAATTATGATTAACCCTCTGAGGCCTGCGGGGAAAGCGGGCGATCCTGACAAACTTTCCTGTCTTTCCGAGGCTGCAGGAGGTTCAGTTTTAGAGGTAGAGTGAAGATACTGATGTCATATGAAACTAGAAAATCTAAGGAATCCACTGGTACCAACATCATCCTAGCTTGTCAGGAAAATAACGCTCCAAAGTTGGGATCAATTTTGGAGAGGAAAAACTAGCCTGATCATTTTCAAAGGAGTCCCTTGACCTCTGACCTCAAGATATGTGAATGGAAAGGGCTTCTCTGGGTACTCACAAGTCTTTCCTTTACAGACATGCAGTTTTTCGAAATCAGTATAAATGTGTTATATTCATCAGTTCTCAATTGGTAAAAAATTTACCATCAAATCTGTGTAACAAATGGTATCAACCCAAAAACTGCTGCAACAACTTATGAGAGCTAATAGAGCATGAGGATGGCCATCATACACTTCTATCATTATGTTATAAGCCCTTATACACTTTTACAATTTATTTCAAAGAATTAAACAATCAATTGATTTATCTTTATTTCTGATTTATGACTAGAACAACTTGACACACAGTGCTGCCTCTCAAATTAATCTTCAGGTTCTCAGTTTTCAGATGATGTACACCACTTCTATGAGACATCTACTGCTGTCCTGCTATCTCCCCTTAAAGACCCCCTGTACCCATCTGAAAAAGACAAAAATGGGTCTCAGAGGGTTAATGTTCAGTATTGAAATATAAACTTTGCTTAATTTTGTTTTTCCTCTTGGTTTGTTAGTTTGGAACTTCTACAAAGTGGAAATTGGTTTTACCACATGGCATAAATTGAAGACAAAAGACAGAAAATGGACAACAGATAACAACAAAAGAACTCACTTCCTGACTTTAAAAGACACTGATGCACTAATAAAAAATCATATAACATTTTTAAGAAGTCTGACTGCAATATGACTAATTTTAACAGGCATATGGAGGCCATGCATACGATTTGCTGTACACATTTTCTAAATGTAACTTTAGGAGTGATAACGCATCACCAGTTGGATTTAGCAGCCTCACACTGGTGGGAATGGTCCCCCTGAGAATGATGTTACCACGGCGATAAGGGCGAGCCCTATGCACTTTGGCCCCTGATCTTTGCTACCCTCGAGGGGGCATGTGCCGTCAGCGCTGCAAAAAGGACCCTAACCCCCCTCCTTGACAGCGTCGAGAGATCCCCCGATGAAAATGGATGGTGCCGAGAGAGAGTGTGTGTTTGAATGTGTGTTCTTTCTGAATATAGGTGTGTGTATCCATCCTTTTCTATGTGTGTGTGCGTGCACCACTGCAGATGCACACAATAAAAAAAAAAAGGGAAGGAAAATGCAAATATTTGATCAATTGACAGCTGCTTTAATCTGTGAGCCGGCAGCCGGCAGCCAGGCAGCGGAGGAACACTTCCTTTGTAGAATGAGATTCTCATTTCCTTTGCACACAATTGTTTTTTCCTCCCGGTGTGTTTCTCCATCGTCTCTCTGTCAGGCGTCGTATAGACTCTGCTTCTCTACTTACAGCACACACTGGAGGTAATTCTAACATAAATCGCAGAAACACAAGCATTTACATTTATTTTAAATACGGAGGCTCTGATGTTCTATCAACTCTTCATTTTCACATCATCATGAATGATAAAAATACTGTCATTCATCTCCTCTCACATCAGAAAGACATGTCGACTGATAATATCCTATAATCCCATAATATCCACAAACTAGACAAGATATGTGAAATGTAATTTAGCCAGACTGAAGTGTTCTTTGTCAGCCGTTGGTTTGTGGTTTCATTCTTAAAAATAACAAGACAACAGTGACGTAAATATTCTATGAGATGGTTCATTTTTCAGATTCTTTGACATTTTTCTCCCTCGTTGCTGGAAACTCACAGACGACTCCACAACCGTGTGAGCTCGAGCCAAACAGACCACACTCCAGGATCATTTCAATTTACTGTTATTTGTCATTTCAAATGAAAGATTTCTTAAATAATAACAATTTGTATTCACATTTTTTTTTCCTATTCCCAATAACATCATCAAACTCGTACTTTTCACATGCAGCTTGAGCCCATTCGTCTATAGCTGCAGGATATATTAAGTACATTTTTACAAGCTGATTTTTGCTTATTTCATAACATCATGTTTCACTTTTCAAGGTATTTCACAACAAACTTTTGATAAATTAAATAAAATGGATATTAAAAGCGGTCACAGCAAGCATAGAATAACAAGTATAGCTGCAATGAGTAATCGATTAGTTGTCAACTATTAAATTAATTGCCTATATTTTGATTATCGATTTGAGTTGGTTTGAGTAATTTTTAACAAAAGAAAGTCAAAATTCTCTGATTCCAGCTTCCTAAATGTGAATATTTTCTTGTTTCTTTACTCCTCTACGACAGTAAACTGAATATCTTTGAGTTGTGGACGAAACAAGACATTTGAGGACGTCATCTTGGGCTTTGGGAAACACTGATTGTCATTTTTCACCATTTTCTGACATTTTATAGACCAAACAACTGATTGATTACTCGAGACAATAATCAACAGATTAATCAACAATGAAAATAATTGTTAGTTGCAACCCTAATAAGTAAGGGATAATGCACAGCGAGCCAGTCATTGTTGTGAAATAATCCCGACAGAGCGATGCTGCACCCAGACGCGAAGTGGAGGGTTCTCTCATCGCCCTGAAGGGGATTCTTTCACAACAATGACTGGCTAGCTGTACATTATCCCGCTTATTACACGGCTACTTACTTAAGAAATCAATATTTTGACACAAAAACGGTCTGCCAGAGTCCAACATCAAAGCTGCGCCCATAGCAACGGTCTGCTATACATAGCAACGGTCTGTTATAGAGAAATAACAGACCGCTGAACTCAGACTTGCACAAAAGAAATACAGATCAAATGGAAAACAAAAGAAAACATTAAAGAGCTTTTTAAAAAAAACTCTTCTAGTAAAAGTTATCATTGTGTTGGACTTCCATAGCAAAGAAATAAATTGATGCTTGACCTTTCTTTTTGAATTATCAAATCAAATTTTCCACATAATCATTGAATTTGTCGGGTGGTTGTGTTCACAGGCCACATGCAGGTTGGAGTTAGTGTTTCAGTAATCTCTATAAACAGATTCTGCATTAACATGTGGAATCTGTCGGCAACAGGACAACATTTTGGTACCGGAAGCATTCTGGTTTTTGTTTGTAGTTTGAGTATTGACCGATCACGTTCGAGCAGGCTTTGGTTGAATGCAGGTAAACAGACTGTGTGGAGAGCAAAAAGGTTGGAACGCATGAGCCAAAATGCAGTCCTGGATCACAGCGGCTATCATCTGAAGATGATTTAGCTTTTAATTGGTTTAAAATGAGCTTGTAAACTGGTGACGTGTGAAACAATCTGGTCGTACACGTCGTCTCTCAACTCCAGTCTCGCATCTCAAGTTGCTAATCGGACTGTAAACAATGAGCAGCGCACGGAAAAGGAAATCTTGGACCAGATATCCGCTGGATACACCAGAACCCCAGAAACAGCCCCTTACCCCCAAAGGCGTATCCGTTGTATCCCAAAATGAATGAAGAAATCAAACACTAGATTATGTTATTTGTGTTCTCCGTTCTCTGTCCCTGTTGTCATCTGTTTCTGCACTTCTAATCTGTCATGAGAGCGTTATTTACAGCTGCTGAAGCACATCTCCTTTTTCTAAACTCAGGAGCCTTTTTCTAAGCAACATTACACTGGAGATGAAGCAATACAACACAATAAAGGAGCATAATGGTTTGTAATAACAGCCTGGAGTCTGTTTGTTTGTTTTTTTACTTCTGTGTGTGTTTGTGAATGGGTAGCAGTGAGACGTTGATTGAGATTGAAAAAGATTTTTAACGCGTGTTTGTATGCGTTTATTTGTGCGACTTGCTCGTAAACAATTACGGGATGCTTCTAATTTTGTTGTCAAACACACACACACACACAGGCTCGTGGAATCGGGGCCTGCATGCACACAATGAGCACACACACACACACACACACCACTCGACTGCCGCTCCTGCTATGGCGCTAGCTGGGAGTGTGTGTATAATAAGTGTGAAAAATCTCATTAATGCAGTGCGGCTGCTGAGCTGCGGCTGCTGCTAAGTCCCTTGTATTGTCACTTTTCTCCAGGGCCCCCGAGCGCTAGCTAGCTAACTAGCATCATCGCCATGGAGACCCCGGCAGCTATGCCTCCCCACTCATCCTCAGCAGCACTCTCACCCTTATACTGTGTACACACACACACACACACACACACACACACAGGCGAGGCAGGGAGGGAAGCACACACACACACACACACACACACACACACACACCTTCCCTCCCTTTTTGTCCTCTGACAAAGCTTGACAAACCGCATGTGACTTGGAGGGCTTAGCACCGGGGAATTGTCAGAGTTCCCCCTCTCCAATTCACACACAGTTCAAACTCTAAATAAGAAGAAGCCATATTGATTTTTAATGATGCCAGCCAGTGGAAGAGCCTCTCTGCTGGGGAGATGGAGAGCGATGGAAGGAAGGAAGGAAGGAAGGAAGGAAAGGAAGTCAAGAGGAATGGATGATCACTTTTCCTCCATTTTGGTGCTTCATTATTATTATTATTATTCAGAACAGCTTCTTTCATACATTTTTACAAAACAGCTTTTTATTTGGTTCTCTGAAAAAGAGCGGTTCTCCTCTACAACGTGTATCCATTTCATGTATAGGCCTAAGGCAAATATTACCAGTAAAATAAGACTTCTCATGGTACGGTTATTCAAGTTACATACAGGAGAGATCAGCGGCAGCAGGGGCAGCATGACGACGGCTGGAATTTGAGTCCATCCAGTCTTAAATTTAAAGCATATGCATTAGCCGCCTGAGCCACTACGACGCTTTTGGCCGCGCAGCTTCTGTTCCCAGCTGTTACAGTTCATGTTTTCCAGTCGGCGTCTTTTTTTTATTCTTAAGATTATTTTTTTAGGGCTTTTATTAGAGCAGCTGGAGATTGAGAGGAAAGGGGGGGAGAGAGAGGGGAAGACACGCAGCAAAGGGCCACGGGTCGGAATCAAACCCGAGCCGCTGACAAGGACTCAGCCAACATGGGGGTGCACGCTCTACCGGGCGAGCTAGAGGTCGCCCCTGGGTCTTTTTTTTTTTCAAAAACATGCAACGATTTAACACTGTCATTGTATTTATTTTATTTTATTTTATTTTATTTTATTTTATTTATTTTATTTATTTATTTATTTTATTTTATTTTATTTACTTTATTTACTTTATTTACTTTATTTATTTTATTTTTTCTTCTAATATTTCTCTCTTTATTTATTTTATTTCTATGTCCGCATTGAACCCTTCATGCTGCATTAACATCCTCTGTTTATTTCATCATTCACAATGTTCTTGTCTGCTTTCTTCTTTCGCTCTATTCTTTCAGGAGCTATGTTACTCCACAGCTTAAATACCTACAGTACCGCAACTGAAACCGACATAACCAAGATCACTACTGGTGATGTACATGCATTGAAACCGATAAACAGATGTTGAAAAAAGAAGTGTTTTTTTAATGTCAAATCACACAGTCAATTACATCACATTAAATACACATTAGTGTGCTCAAACCATATGCAAAATGCATTCAGATCCCTGCCATCCTTTAAAGATCAACTTGTTATTTGTTTATTCCTTTGCTGTGTCTTTCTTATTGCTGGGTCAAAAGAGGTTGGGAGGCCCGTGTTCAACCACATGCATGCAACCAGCCGCCTGCCTACATATACAAACTACCCCACAGCTAAAGACATAGCTGGCTACACATATGGAGGTGATTTCATAGATCAAAGTGTCGCTACAGCTAATTAATCTATATCAATGTTAATTAATCAACTTAACCTCAGGCTTTACAGACCACCCTCTAATCAGTTAGTGTGTGTGTGTGTGTGTGTGTGTGTGAGAGAGAGAGAGAGTGTGTGTTATAATATGCACATGGAAGATTGTAAGAAATCCAACAGATAACCTAGCTTGACTTTTAAATATATAGATTTAATTTAAGAGAAAGAGCAAGTAAGAAAGGATTAGATACAGGACAAAGAAGAATTAAAAAAAAATCACCACATATATAAGTGTGTTAAGACGAAGCCTGTGAGCACAGTACGGAGGGAAAAAAAACGTTCTTGAAAAAAAGAGAAAGGGGAAAATGATTAACCTCTGAGACATTTACCTAATTAATTCTGTCCGCGCTTTAAATGAAGTGAGCAACCTCGGAGCAGTAGCCGGTCAGTGGAACTCATGTAAAATGTATGTCACCCTATATTACCATGTGCAAGAACAAGAGCTGCCGCTGCTTAATATAATGACACATGTAATCTTTATTCAACTTGCACCCTGGAGGCCAACAGACATGGAAACAGCTAAACCTTTAGCCCAAAGCTAAAGCTAAACAAACTGACAGTCTATTGACACAGGTGGGAGCCTATGGAACCGTGTTTTACATGTAATTATGAGCGTTTATGTTGGTATTAATGACGATGTACTCACATGGAATTCAGGGATTAGAAGGAATTTAATTTCCTATGTTGCAGATGTGTGTGTATTATTATAGAAAAACAGTTTTAACTTGTAGAACTGCTTGTATGCAATAGTTTATTATTTTGCTGCACATGGTATAACCTACAATATAGGCTATATTTTTATTTGCAGGGGTGAAAGTAACGAATTACATAACCCTCGCTACTAAAACAAAGTTGTTTTTTGTGTACTTTTTTGAGTAGGCTATTTTTAAAAATCTGTAATTCTACTTTTAATGTACTTCCATATTAAACTACCACATTAGAAGAAAAGCCACATGAAAAGTCCTGATAAACTGTGTGTGAATGGAACAGAGGAAAGGTGATAAATCAGCAGCTGCAGCAAGAAGAAGCTGCTGGTGTGTCTGTGGCTGCAAGAGAGCAGAGCACCACAGTGCTGCTTGTCCAGAGAGGTGATACCAAAGAAGTGAATTGATCGTCCATTCCAACATCAGCACCCAGCAGCAAAGCTACACTTCCACCATTTTGGACTGAAAACGACTACCGGACGCCAGTAAAATGTGTAACAAGTGCTGTACGAAAGAAAAACAAAATTAATTCTAATCTATTGTCATATTCTACTGAAATGGTATGTGTTGAATAATAAAATATTATAAATATAATTAGCATTTTCAGTCCAAAGTGGGGTTTGGTTAACTCAGTGCTCATGTAATGCGGAATATGTGCAATGTTACCCTTAATAATAATAATGAGATAAGCTCCTGCGGTTAAAGTCAAGTCTTCTGGGTCTAGCAAACATGCTAAATGCTAACATGCTCTCGGTGGATCCGATTTCTGCTTTCACTTAGGGAGCTTTGACCGTCAGTGAGGTGTGTGAGGACTTTATGCTGTTTTTGACAATAATTCCTGATGTGACTGATGAGCCTCATCCAACTCAGAACTTTTTAAATTTGAGAAGTGGGACAGACAGGTGGAGTGGAATGGTGATATTATGCAGTGAGAATGAATGAGCAGAGTTGAACCTGGAGCAGATTGTGGAGGACTGATCACGAGACTCACAGGCCATTCAGACAGGTGAGTACAACAACACGAGTCACTTACTGAACTCGTTGAACACATGAGAATGTCAACAACCACTGTGTTTCCTAGCAATGCTGTGGAGTTTATATTGTTTACAGCTCTCTTTTGTCTGCTTTAGTGATGTTTTATTCTGCTGTTGATTATATAAGAAGTGTCCGGCTATTTATTTTTGTCTCTTCTGTGGTTGTTTCTTGAGGTTGTATAATCAGTTATGCACAGGCTGCAAAGTGCCTTCTATAGAAAAATGGTTTACTGTTGGTTTGGACTTCATGTTGCTGATGTTGTTCCACTATTTTGTAGCCTAAATATGTTCTTTATTTTAACAATAATACCATATATCATCACCACCACCCCTTTCCGTTTTAAAAGTGTAACGCAGCAGAGTACATTTTAACTGACCTACTTTTTTACTTTTATCTAAGTTCATTTTTACACAAGCAATTTTACTTTTATTTGAGTAAAATCTCTTTAAAGTAACAGTAGGCTTAATTTTACTTGAGTATAATATTCTAGTCGGGATGCGGGATCGGATATCAGGCCGATACTGACTCAAATAGCTGGATCGGATATCAATGTCAATGGAGCCGATCTATTAAATTCAATTCTATGTTTATATGTTAACACTACACGCCAAATATACTGTACATCAACAACGTGTTCAACCAGTTGTACATGTACAGAAAATGTACAGTATATGCAGGTCAGTCTTGAAAATGTAACCAGACACACATGCAGAGTAGATCAGGTCAGATGAGAACTCCCTTCAATGAGCGGCTGTCAAATGCTGCAAAGTATCCGCCCGGGCATTCCTGCGGTTTAACACCACGTTTTGAAACACAAGGGCTGACCAAGTCCCCGGAAACACCCCCACTCCCTTCCACACTCCACCCCTGTATGTAATAAAAGTATCAGAGAGATGCCGGCTCCTGCCCACAGTGAGGGAAACAATCATGTCTGTGGAGACACGCACACACACGCACATCAAAAGCATCTACTATATTCACAAAGACAGCCATGTTTTTCATATCTTTAGCATGGAGTGTACATGAGGACAGTGTGGTGACACCTCAGCTGACTGCCAGCTGTGTGTGACCACCCAGCACAGATGAAAGAGCCGGCAGCTGTGGAGCAAATGACCCTAAACAATAGTGAATAAATAAATAAACAATAACCATCTTAAAAATACAGGCAGTACATTTGAGATTGATTAGAGTTTGCTTATTTGACACCAAACTGATATTACAGACAAGGTTGAGGGCGAAAGTTTATTCTTGACTTAAGGCATTGTAAATTGTCAAAATAATCTTAACTCAGGTCCTCTTACTAGCTTTTTCACTTTTTGTAGGAGCATTTAACAACATAGTTACAGTCTTCATCAGTGGATGTTGTTATCCATGGCTCAGATTAGTACTGGATTTTGGTCACATGATATTAGCTGGTCATATATTGTATATTTAGGTCACATTGATGACAACTGATCAAATAACACCTGCTGATGTACCATTTTACTCTAAATGGGACTAGAGCATGGCTGGTGTAAAAAAATTGAATTGGTTTGATATTAAGCCACAACACCGGACCGGACCGGACCGAACCGATATACCAAATTTTACCACTAGGTGTTGCACTTGACATAGCAGCCGCTCTACCAACACTTGTAATAGCGGGTCCACCTTAAAGGTCAGCCGACCTTAAGTGACCCTCGGCCGTTGTTTTCGCTAAGTCGAGGCTAACCCCCTTCACTTTAATCAGCGGGTGGCAAGCAAGACTTGGGAACTTGGCTTGGGTCTTGAGGAGTTGTAGCATTTATTCACAGACAGTCCAAACTGAACACACACTGCACTGCTACATTCACAGCTATAACGTTACTGCTAGCTTCATACTCACCGTCACACACTCTTTCTTCTCTCTCTCTATCTCTGTCTGTCTCTGGAGACCGCACACTCGCTAACATTACAGGCCGTCGGGCTTGCAATTCACTGGCTGACGGAAATCCGTCTTGTCTCACCACCCCGAAAAACACATGAACTTTCTTGTAAACAACCACAATGTGTACCGTGCACCTTTTCCCCCCTCCCACCTCTACTGAAATGTGATCTCCTTCATACTGCCAGACTGGGCAGATGTGTAAGTCCTGTCAGACAATAGTGGCTCCATTAGTTTGTTTACATACAAACATAATATTACGTTAATCACCTTCTTATATTGCGTATTACTGATGCTATACAAGCTGGATTTAGCGTGGTGACGCTGTCTACACCTGTTGCTGATGTCGGCTACTTTTTAATTTGCCAGAACGTGTCATAATGACAAATGCCAATTCAGCTGGTTTGCATAAAATCAACGATTGAGACCATAAACTCATGTTTACAATGTTTACTGCGGTAATAAATCAAGTGAGAAGTAGGCTCATTTTCTCATAGACTTCTATTTCTTCTTTTTGCAACCAGAGGAGTCGCCCCCTGCTGGCTGTTAGAAAGAATGCAAGTTTAAGACACTTCAGCATTGGCTTCACTTCTCAGACCCAGAGGTAGCCCACTGGCTAAATGTAAGGGTACAGCCAGTTAGCTTAGCACAGCATAAAGACCGAAAACAGTGGGAAACAGCTGGCCTGGCTCTGTCAAAAGGTAGCAACACGTTGCATCTTGTTTGTTTAATCCATAAAAAACCCAAGTGTAAAAATGACCATTTGAATGATTTGATTGTACAGAAACCAATCCTAACACCAATAAGTTATGTAAAATGTAGAGAAATGATGCTGTATATATATTTTTTAGTTTCACATTATGACAAGAGACTCTGTGATGATTAAACTTGATCAATAATTGTCCACCGTGTTAGGTCAGCGGTTCAGACCGATATTTATGTTTCTCATGACACATCTGCTGAATGTGAAAGCAGCACTTGTCGCAGCTGCACGTTGGTGGTTCCTAGGAGCCGCTCTGAAGTGACATTTTAATTTGACGAATTTCTCTGAATGATATTCAACTTGGCAGCACTACCAACTCCCATCTGTTCCACACAAATGCTCACAAAAAGGATGCATAAGACATGCAGTCATGGCAGACTATTTGTGAAGTGTGTATGTGTGGCTTAATGTGTGAATGACTGTTTGTGTGTGTGGGAGGGTGCGTGGGCAGCAAGGGTGAAGCGGCCAGTTCACCACAAAAGACATCCAGTTGAACAGGGAGCACGAAGCATATGATCGGCCCTGAGGAAGTGTGTGTGTGTGTTTGTGTGTTTGTGTGCACATTCAACTTGTGCGAAACTTTTCAGTGCTGCTTTTAAACCTCTGCAGCCAAAAAAGACGAGCAGCACAACAGGCTGCAAAGGCAAGTTAGGCAACAGAAAAAAATAAACTTTAACCCAGTTTAGCACCTGTGGTACCAACGCAAACTATTTTTTCGAAGATTTGACCTAAAATCAGTTTCACATCTGTAGAAAGACGGCTGTAGCAGCGAGGTACATGCATAGGCATGTAACACCTCTCTCTTTCTTGCAGGAGACTGGATTTTACTGCCAGTCAATGATTGCCTTCAGTTTCTATGATCTCTCCTTCACTTTAAGTGAGAATTGTAGTTGCTTAACCTTAACCATAGTTTATCTGCCATAACCATAATCGTTCACTAACCTTAACTACACTGTAGTTGTTATGCATAGATATCATAGATAGCAAGGCGTCTTTGAATGTAATCTGGAGTCGTCCACTCTTACTGGTCAGTAAAACCAGTTTACCAGTAAATAAATGGTGTTAACATTCAGAAACATTGGAAATTTCCCCGCAGTGGGACTAATAAATGATCTCATCATCTTATTTTAACATGATTCAAATTGAGATGTGTTTTTATTTATCACTATGAAACAGGTCTGAAGTATTTAGGTTGAAACGTTTTTGAATAGAAGTAGCTCCTATGGCATGTAAGAGTATAAATGGTAGTAAGCATATGTTTAATCGGTGTAACGATTAATAGGGGTCCTTGGAAAATGTTCTCCCTGTAAGGGGTCCCTGACCCCAAAAAATTTGAGAGCACCTGGTCTATGGTGTTGACAGACAAGTCTAACAACTTGCAATATGAAGTACGTTGAATTTAACCTCTAAAATTAGCAGAATTATGAGGCACTTTGTGCTGACCCAGGACCTGTGGTAAAGGATGCTCTGAGCTGTAAGATCTAAATAGCTGGTCTTAGTCTGAAGGAGATCTGACATCCACAAATAATGCTGTGATTTCTGTGTGTAAATTCGTTTGTGTCCTAAATGTTGGAGACACAATTTCAAAAAGCACCAATCAGGCCAACTGTGCCACTCAGATCCAGACAGCCTCCATCAAAGGCAGCGTGCCCCCGCTGCTGAGAAGTCACTGTATCGCCCGCCGCAGGGGTTGGCACGGAGGTTGAAATGTCATGTCCAAGGCCTCTTCGGTCAAGGCGAATGACAAAAATGTGTGTTCAGTTTGACTAAAGAGGTGTGACATACTCTGTGCCGCTCAGCTGCCAAGCCAGCAGCGAGAGAATAATTCGCTGCAAAATGGAAACGTTCGCTGAAACAATCTACTGGATAATTGTGGTGCAAATGAATCTGCTTTCCTCTCACTGTGCTTGTTGAATTATCTTCCGATGTGAGGTGCACGCTGGCTTCCGTTCTGGTCAGACAGTGGTATTCTAATTTGATTTAACGGTATTACATATTTTGGAGCCTGTGCACGCCTGCTTGAGGAGATTTCAAGCTGCCTTGCACCCTTCGGATTAGTGGCATTATATTTACATTACAGAGACATTAGATTTCCTTATATGACTTTCATTGGCTGTGATAAAAGCCATTTCAGAAAATATGCGCACTGTTATCCTGAAATCAATCGGCTGATTTCCATTTTTGGACGGGAACACAGCCCTTCCGATATTTATTCAGGTCAGGCCATCGTGTTTTCCCACATGCTATGAATTCATTTGGAGTGGAAATGTGCTTATATATCTCGAGTGTGCGGTGTGTTTTCTCTCCGTCTCTCAACTAGCACGCACACTTGCACAGACACGCCATAATGGCATTTTATAGCAGTTCTGTGCTGGCTAATTGTTGTGTTTGGCCCGCTTCTCAGAGCTTGAGCAGGCAGGTGGCAGGTTATGTTTTATTTTTCTGCAAATCTAAACAACATAAAGTGTTGGAGACAGGCAACTTCCCCAATTGAGCAGCCTGCAGGAGTCAGTGAACCACAAAAGCTTTATTGCTTGTTAGGGAGGAGAAGGAGGAAGGAGAGGGGGAGAGGGTAGGGAGTGAGAGAAAACAAGCGAGAGAGTGAGAGATGGAAATAGACAGCATTTGTGTTTGTGTATGTGTGCTTGGCCCCCAAGTCTAATCCTCGCACCAATCTCAGGCCGTAATAGAGGTGTTTGGTCTTCTGAAGCCAGAGGCAACGTCCACCTCACTCAGAGGTTGGTGGGTGCAAAGCGGAGGTCAAAGGTCATCATCTGGATAGTTTTAGCTATTTGGGAACGTCCCCTTTAGCGCTGATTGAGGTCACACAGTGTGGCCTCAAAACCTGTGACCCCTAATCCCCGCTGCAGTCATCTGGCTGTTGGCATAGAGTTTCCATTGCACAGGCGAGAAGTCTTTTGACAATGCAAATAACCAAGAAACTCACAATGGGTGAATTGAATGTTTCTCTTTGTTGGATAACAACTGTGGCATTTATTTTGGCGAAGGAAACTACTTAAAAAGAAAATCTCCAGAGGGGTAGTTCAATTTCTTTGTGAATCATCTGTTTCAGTGAATGCACACATGTCTATACAGTAGGGATGTGACGGTGAGGACATTTTCCCACCGGTTGATAAACTTGTGTCAACACCGGTGTTACCAATTACACCGGACCTTTTACAAGAAAAGATGACGGTCAATATATGTAGAATGCTTACTTTTATCTTTAACATCTCTGGTCGAGCTTTCCACCCGCCGCTGCTCCGCTGCGCACAACGGCTGTGACTGCTCCCTTCTCCTCACGGCGATTATCTCGTTAACGTTATGGGTTTAAATCTGAGATATTGCCAAATAGGCGCCTTTGCTTTTCACTTCAACACCAAATCCTCCACCATTGTCTTGTCTGTCAACTCTCTCTCGTCCCGTGTGTGTGTAATCTGACTCCTGCTGCTCTGAGCTGAGACTCTGTACGGAGCAGATGCATTCACTTTCAGTTTGTAGTGTCCGTCATCCGACTATGTATTGATAATATGGCGCTAATACGCGGAAATTAACTAAATAGGTTTTATTTCTGTAAAAAAAAGCAGAACGACGGTGGGGGCGGTGGGTATGTAATGTAATCGTGTGTGCCCGAACACCATGTAACACCGACTACCACAGCAAGCCTACTATACAGCAACAAAACAACGCAAAGAAACTGTATATTTCCATCCTTAAATTGTGGCATACATAAATAAACCTTATCAAGGTTGCAGATGATTGTTTAATACCTTTTTTGAAATTGAAAAGATTACCACTATATTAAGATTAAGCACTAATTGCCCAACAAACCAATACAAATTTACAGAAAATGACTGACCAGCATCTGCCTGAATTTCCCGTTTGCACGAGCCAATGACTGATTGAGCCTCGGTGTCGCTTTATCCAATATACTTTTATGTGCTCCCACTGTGTTAATAACATGAAGTTTATGGAGTGTGCTCAGTAATTAAATAATGCAGGATGACTTTGAGGGGAACACAGTGGATTTTTTTTGTGTTCATGCGTTCTGCACCGCGGCCCTGTTGTGTGGCTCTAATGGGATACAGATGGCGGCCAGAGGTTGGCCGACAGGCGGTCGGCACCACAGACTGAGACCAGCGGGGAGTGTCCTGAAACTTGTTCACCACATTACTGTGCCCCACATGCCATGCCTGAGGCCGCTGAATGTGTCACTGAGTGTGTGTGGGTTTGGGACATAAAGAGACAGAGAGACTTCAACTCTGTCAAATACCTGAATCAGAGGAAATAAAAACAATTTACGAGTGCCACATTATGGATTAATGCTCTTTATCTGCACATATGGTGCCACAGAAACATGTTAAATGATTAGCTTTATTTTTGATATTTCATTAGCGATCTTATTGTTTTTTTGTAGATTTGTAAAACTCTGTTTTTATCACAAAATAATGACTTTTTTCCCCCCTCACTAAATGTAACTCTAAAGTCTTCACCAGACTCTCCAATTTCATCCAACCTCCATGGCCTGGAGCAAGGCTAGCCCATTAAAATATATTGCCACAGAGGCATCTGTTGGGTGGAAGGCATTAAATACAAACAACTTGACAGTAAAAAGAGCCAATTTATCTTGAATCCAGGCTGTCGCGCTACCGGGACACAAACTGAGTTCCAGCAGCAGAACACTCCCTAATTGTTAACCTATAACTCCCACAAGTTAGTTTGAGATTAGCCAGACTGTGAACACTTTGGTTATATTTTGATAAATACCATACAAGCAGCACAAACAGCATGTGGAATCATGCGTCTATTATAGAGCTTCTGTCACAATTTTTTTATTAGTATAATTTGTTTAAGTGTGATTCTTGAATTATTTGTTGTCATTGTTCATGTTGATTGTACCTGCTATTGATCTACAGTATAACTCATTAGTGATAATTAGCATTGGCAGGTTTTTAGGTTTTTGAAAATGGCCATGACAGTTTTTCTTCGCCAATATGTAGCACATGTTATTTAACCTCCTTACATGGTTGGTACCTATGGATTCCTTAGGTTTTATAGTTTCATATGATACCAGTAACTTCACTCTAGCTTTAAAACTGAGCCTGCTACAACCTCCGAAAGATTGATTGCGATAACCCATTAAAGAAATTAGTGATGTTAAAACAAATTTGCGTAAACACGTTATTATCGTGTTAACTTTGACAGCCCTACTTCTTATTGCGTACCGCCACATCCTTGTGGGTCTAGGTGCTCACCCCTAAACACCTGTGTAACTGCGTCTCTTTGTAAACATATAGCTAGCTCAATGCTGAGAAAACAATGCTGAAAATGCATTTGATATTCCTTCTCATTATCCAATTTGATCTGTATGCCAACAGATCATATTTTAAATTGGTTTTATTGTGGCATGTATGCAATATTATATTTGTGGACAATTTAATTTGTTAACTAAATATACATTTATGTAGAAACTGTGGAAATTAAATGCATACAAAAATACATTTGACGTGGGATATATTACCAAGGTATATGTATGAATATAAATTATAAACCCTGCTGAATTAGGGTACTGGCACCTTTTTTGGTCCAATTCAGGCACTGATTGAACGCAACACAGGTCATTAATTGTGATTCCTGTAATTTTATTTCTTCCAATACCAACATTATTACGATTCCAAATGATACCACAAGTGAATCCAGAAGTGTTGCGGCGGTACAAAGTTAATTTGTTGTTTTGACCCGAGTCTTTGCCTTGGGGGGGGTGGGGGGCTCACGGTGGGACAGTGCCTAGTTTTGGGGGCAGCCTTTGAGAAAAGCCTTTTGATTAATCATACAAATCCTCCTCAGAATGCTCCAGAGGACTGATGGGATGTGGCGTTTCAAAAGATCCGTGGGTCAGAGAGCCTTTGAACTTTGACCTCTGAACTGTGGCTCTTCACAAAGGCCCGGAGACAAAGGGGTGAGCTGCACAGCATCGTGGAATACAAGAAATCTGACTTTTGGTGAGGGAATAAAAGAGCTAACAGAGGCTGAATGACAGCAACCTAGAATTTTGCAGCATTATCAGGTCAGAAAAAAGACTTCACGGCTCTAACATTCGCATTTTGATGGGATCATATTGTTAATTAGTGTGTTGATTGGGACAATTAAATCATATCCCATTTGGAAATAGCATGCATGCTAATTGTCAAGCTTAGATCCCTTGAATAAATAAAGGAGAGAAAATGAGAGAGTGCAGGACAGCTAGAGAAAGCCATTGAGAGTTGGCAGCCCTCCTGTTTGATTAGCCATTAGCCTCTGGTGATGGGAGTCGCAGTCAGAGCGCCACTCCCTTTGATTACAGCACGAGAGAGCGACGGAAAAATACAACTCCCCAGCCAATACATATCACTTCAGGGGGCTGATTTGGCTTGTTGCTTTTTCACTCACCCTCATGTTGTAATCAGACATGCTGTCATTGTTGTGGAGAAAAGAAAAGAAAGAAAAAAAATGGAACATAATCATACATAAACATAAGTAGAGTCAGAAGTTTTGAGAGGAAGGGGTTGTTGGATTCCAAAACGCATCCTAATGAGCCAGTAAACTGTTTTAGAGGAGTGTCTGGAGAGCTGAAACTGACAGATAGCTTTACACACCAGCAGTCATTTCCATGCAGGGGAGCCAAATGGCAAAAGTCAGGAGAAAGAAAGAAGGCAGGCCTTAACAGCAGAGTAGATGAGTTTTTAGGACCCGCCCCTGCTCAAGGCAACATTTTTATGATGCCAAGGACTTTGTGATGACTTAATAAAGCTTCCTTTACAAGTAAACTGAGTACTTGCCAGTATAATGCTACGGCAGATTACTTTCAGTGGAATACTGAAGGCTGCTTTCGAGGAACTTTCTCTCAAGGCTCGTGTTGAAATGTCTCTGTTGATGTTACCTTGAAAATGACAACATCTCCCAGACGGCTCCAGGGTCACTGTTCTTCACTCTGATCTCTCTGAATGGTATAGCTAGAAGACGTTTCTCAGTTGAGTATCAGTGAAGCATCGTAGTAATTTGAATGAAAACATGTTGAAATTTAGTTTTTATTGTGTTAGACATGCACAAATAGGAACATGGTCAGTGGTTCATAAATTATGCATCAACACCTGAAGTAAATCCAATTCCAAGATGATTTTTTTGGCACTTTTTACTCCGGGAGAAGTGCAGCGTTGAACACAACAGCTGGCAGTTCATGCCCCCTGCTATTTTCTCTCCAACACACCCCTAATTTCTTTTCGGCTCCCCCTCCCCTGCTTTCATGCTTGACTTGCAGCAGCTTTTGTCCAGTGGCGGAGGAGCTCGTCAGTGAGGGGGGGGAGTCGGGGGATGGAGATGGTGTTGGGGCCCGGTGGCTGGACTGAGCTGTAAGATGGCTGTAGGAGGCTTCCTATAACTGCCCTCACCTCCTTCAGATGTGCAATCAACACTTCAAGAACATGCTCTTTTCATCTTAAGGCCTGCCATTCATAACATAAATCCATGTGCGGTTCCGACTTCCTCTGCGGCTTTACCTACTCTCATCTTCCAACTCCTCATTCTCTTGTTTATACCCTCCTCCCTTTTTAGTTACCCCTCTTACACACTTACAACTAAACTATATCTGCAAGTGAAACCCCCTCCACACTGACGCATGTGATGTAATATGCCAAACCAAATCAAATGGATGTCCAATCATTGCTCTGCTTCTGCTCCGTTCAACAGCTCTAGTCCCTGCATGTTCCCTGGTGTGCATTATGTTTGTATGTTTATGACATGATGGCCTGAGGGCTACAAGGCTGACCATCCACTCACAAGACCTCCTGCTGTGATTCTAAACAGGGTTAAACCTGCCAGACATGACTCTTTGAGACTAGGGCCCTGTTCAGACCTGGCATTAACATGTGTCCTGGGTGATTCGATCACAAGTGGATAGCTCTTAAGTATGTCTGTTCACACCTGGCATTAGAATGCGTCTCCACATGCGTCTCCAGTCACCACTTGTGATCCGGTCTCACTTCCCCGCTCTATATGCAAATAATCACGTAGTAAACACACGGCTAATACAGCAGATGTTGCGATGTAAGATTACAGGAATGTCAGTAGTAATATCCTACATTTTTTATTAACTTAAAATATAAGGTTATTGTATCGGCGGTCCCCGGGGACTTTGCCAGGCAACAGCGGGGCACAGAGCTTCAGAGCCGGGGATGGGAGCGGGCGAGTGGGCGGCAGGGTGTCAGCTCCGTGCAAAGCACCGGAACGAAACCACCGACACATCTCCGACAGTATGATGCATGCCTAGTCTGATAGTCTGTAGATGTATAGCCTATAGATAAGATATATTTGAAATAAATACAGTTGTACCAACTGGATACAGAGCACAGAGGCCGTTTCCATGCCGCGAGGCAGACAAGTGCTTATGTCTGCCTGTCTGTTCACATGAGGAGCGCGGCCCTTCAATGCAGCCCAGACCACCTCTGAATGTGGTCTGAGTGATCGGATCTCAATGCGTCTTGAGTGCGTTCACACCTGTACTTAGAGCTGTCCACTTGTGATCGAATCACCCAGGACGCATGTTAATACCAGGTCTGAACAGGGGCAAGAATACGCACATTTCGACCAAACTGCTGAAACTCTGATAGCCTTAAAATCGTCACGTGTGATGTCGGCCTTTAGTTTACGTTAGCCATCTGTGTGTTAAATCGTATTTTCGTTTCGTCCTCCCCATGGCCAGATATCTGCACCACATTTTCTGGCAATCTATTCAATAATTGTTGAAACATTTCACTTAAAAAAAAAAAAATATCAACCTGCTGGTGGCACTACATGAGAGGTCAAAGAACCACCAAAGTCTGTTCAATTCATCCTTAGGTGGCTGTAGAAACTGTCATGGCAATCCTTCCAATAGTCGTTGAAATACTGCAGTCTGGACCAAAGTAGTGGACCGACAGACCGACGGTGCTTTCACTAGAGCCAGGCCACTAGCATGGCTAAAACAAAATGCGTAAAAAGTGTTGACTACAAAGGAGATGGGGTAGTGGGGGTCAAGGGAGCTAGACAGAGGAAATGGCTGGGAGTTTTTTGGCCTGCTCGTATCAGGGAGTGTTAAAGCTAACGAGATTGTAAAAATGCCAGTCTTAACAGGCAGCAGCAGGATGTGTGGCTATTAAAGGAGAGCAGCCAGGTACACACATGCAAAGCAGCACACACACACACACACACATGCATGTACCGATACACTCCGAAAACGCAGATTGCATGCAAATAAGGCCAACGCATCACACTTTCTAATCAGACTTTACACTCCCTCCCTCCCGCAGCAGGCCGGCCACGTGCTCCGTCCCCACAGCATTGTGGCTAATTCTGCCATTGACAGCCAGTGCTGCGCGCTAAGCCGTTACTAGATGGTGGAAATTGATTAGTGTGCAGAAGACTCGCCCATGCTAATGAAGTTAGAGCTCAATCAGCTAATTATAAAGCATGTGACATATGTGTGTGTGTATATGTTTACACAAATGCACACGGCTGGGTGGATATTGGCAAACATTACACGTGCAGACATGTTTGGTATACACATGTAGACTCGGACGTGTACACACCTGCGTGTAAACATAAAAAAGGTTCAGAGGTAACATGATAGCGGCTAAAAAGATCCCTTTAGGGGCGGTGTGGGAGGTTCAAAGTCACATCTGCTTTCCCTTTCTCTTCACTGGTTTCACTGTATATCCACCCACCATGTCTGTGTCTGTCTCTCTCTCTCTCCTCCTCAGAACAGACCTGGCTGTCCATCTCCAGTATTTTAAGCCAATCATCCAGGCGTTCCACACATCCTTAATGAGCTCACGGGGGACGTGACTTGACTACGGCGACGAGCGCTCGCCGCTTCCTAAAAAATCAACATCCAGCTGCTAGCGTCTAATTGTCAAGTAAGTGGCAAATCATAGTAATATGGCAGACAGTGGGGAATCCAGGTTTTTACAGGCACTCACACGCACACTAAAAAAAGAAGAAAGAAGTCCTCATTTCCTTGATTGTTTTCTCTTCAATTAAATTTGTTCTCAAATTTTCCCATCAGATAAAAGTATGAGGATGTTTTTTTTTTCCACAAAATGATATAAAACACCTTTAGTGTCAATTAAAACTACACACATTTTTGCTACAGAGCATATTTCCACAGTTACATCTCAGTGGACAAACACTGTCTTCGTGCTTACAAGGCTTCTGGATAACTGCGTCTTGTGTAAGTTACTGAAATAAAAACATTATTCATTTTTAACCTAATTCAAGAACGGAACTGACATCAGACTAGTGCATTAGTCTCTCTGCCCTGCTTCGTTAAGGCCCTGTTTTTTTTTCCCTGCAGGATGCCGGCTATGAGTGTACCGGTTGCCATGGCAACACAGTCATAATTTATCATAACCAAGTGGCTAATATGCCTATAAGCGCTGTGTGATCTTTGACCCCACACTCACTGGCTGAAACACTTAATATTCCCATGCCATTGTCTGCTAATTCTTCTCCCCCCTCACTCTCTCTCACTCTCTCACTCTCTCACTCACCGGCTCTCGTTAAACGCATGTAATTGCCTAATTCAACATGCATTAGAAATGTAGTGTTTAAGTAATCATCTCAGATAAGATTGGGATAACATTTCAATTACCTTGTCGGTGCGTTATCTTAGCCGCAGTGTACATAACAATTAAATAATCACCGCAGCTTGACAGCAACAGCTGTTATGTATACACAGCATGTATTCACATATTCATAAATCTCATTTTGCAGGATGCGCTTTAGCGTGTTTTCTTTTCAATCGGGGGGAAAAAGTAACAGCAGCGCAGTTTGAATTGTAGAAACTGTCAATCAACTCGGCGGAGCAAAGTGCACGTGCATCGCAGACTGTAGCCCGCAGATGAAATTGTACCATTTATTTATATGCAAAAACGTATGGTGTTAGTTCATTGTTCATATGTTTGTGCAAAACTATTGACAGGGTTTGCTAACAGTCAAAACAATCAAAAAAATCTTGAATCTCTCATGTGGTTAATAAGAATAAATCGAAAAAAAGGAATCAATTTGATCATAGCTAAAAAAAAACAAAACAAAAAAACGTCCTGCTGTTTGAGATGATTTTTCTAAAATTGAGTTCCCCTCAAACTTCACGACTACAAACCGCACGGATGACTTCCAGAAACCGTGGCAGATGTTTTCTGTTAAGCGGGGTTGCCCTTCAAATAAGCTGGGGTTGCCACTTCCACTCCTTCCGTTCCCGAGCTACACATTTTAATAAAAGAAAAAACATGTGAGGAATATTGGCTAATAACTTCCTTACAGAGTCTCGTGGCCTTCTAGGTGAATGGCATTGTGTATGCGTGTGGGTGTTGTTCTTGCTGTTATGAACTAACGCGGGGGCTAATGGGGTGGCTGTGGCTCAGAGGTAAAGTGGGTTGCCCACCAATCAGACGTTCGATCCCCGGCCCGTCCTTGAGCTAGATACTTAACCCCAGATTGCTCCTGAAGGCTGTGCCATTGGTGTGTGAATGAGTATTTAGATTAGATCCTGATGCATGGCAGCCTCTGCCATCAGTGTATGAATGCGTGTGTGAATGGGTGAATGCTGACATGTAGTATAAAGCACTTTGAGTGGTTGGAAGACAAAGCGCTATATACAATATGCAAGTCCATTTACCATCCATCCATTTATCTTATGTTGGACAGAAATGCTAGTGTAATTATTTCCTCTCTTCTTTATCTACATCCAGGAAGTTAAGATCAACGGTTGTACTGAAACTGCATTTTGATACGGCGACACTCACACGCCAACCTGGTATCAGAGTCAGAATCAGAATCGTGTTTATTGCCAAACAAAAGAATAGATAAAAACGTTAGAATAAAATAAGAATAAAAAAATA
>CAKAOI010006047.1:0-11422 GCA_916701655.1 Sebastiscus albofasciatus | reverse complement strand
AAACCCAACGGAACAATCCCATTGGCTGTTAGTGGAGGGAACCAGGGTGATGCTGACTTCCTGGTTGGCCTACAGAAATACTTCATCCCTGAAGCACTTTATTGATGTACATTTTGATGCGTTCAGGCTCTATCCAGTAAAAAATGTGTATGAGGCGAAGGTAAATTATAACGCCATCATGATGTGTTGAAATGTAATCTTGTAAAATGTAGTTTTTGGTGAGAAACTTTAATAAATCCAGATGTTTGAAGGAGATGTTTTCACAGGAATATAAAATGAATAATAGAGAGGGAATTATGACCTGTTAACTTCATAACAAGAACCAGTATGCAAATGGTAATTAAGGAGTGGATGTTGAGGTACATGCCATTCATTGTTTTAGAGTTTTTAGAGTTTTTTACCGTGGTATGGAATTGGTATCGAGGATCGTGCAGTTTCACTGGTATTGGTATTGACTACTAAATGTGTGGTATGGTGACATCCCTACTGACAACCCCTTAAAAAGGAGCCAAATCAAAAATGAGTGTGCTCGGATTGTTGTCTGACACAATCCTTTCTGCATCTGAGTTTGATTTTCGGAGCTAGTCAAAGCAAGCCATAAGCACTAAGTGGTCAAAACTGAATCCAAATCATTGTTCCCCAAACAAAAGCTGTATGTTCACGAAACAAACTTATTGATCTGCGCTGTGTTTTCCTGGCAATTTGTGTGGAAATGTGTGTGCGTGTCAATATTTAGGCATCTATGTCTATTTATGTTCCAACTGTTGCCTCGACTTGCATGCATGTGTACACATATCCCTGCCCGCACTGGCGAATTTGGTACCGCATGTGTGTGTGTGTGTGTGTGTGTGTGTGTTTGTGTGTGTGTGCGTTCGATGAGCCGTCAGTCCTAAAGAGGGGCTATGCTGCTGTCATGCGATGACACCTCTTATTTGCTGCTGTCCTGTGAAGCGGAGCTGAAGGCAGAGGTCAGGCCACCCTCACAGAGACGCTGCGACTCAGAGCACATCATGTCTGCCTTCCTGCCTCCCAACACTGTAGTATAGGCATCGGACCATCACACACACACACACACACACACACACATTTATTCGCATACACACACATCCAGATTGCATAAACTCCAAACACCAGCCGTGTTTATTCAAATTTCAATTACTTATTTTGCGACACGCCTCAATTATAGCTATTCAGTACACACGACAAATGACAGGATCACTGTCTATAACAATCACTACTTTGAGTCCTGATTGAAGCAATACAATGCCCTCTTTAGTCAGCTGCACATACACTTCATTCTGTCCTGCACATCAGTGCAGAAACCAGGATGCAGCCTGTATATGAGGAGACCTGGAATACGCCTGCTGAATGCAACGCTACACTCAATAGTCATCTCCTCTCCTCTCCTCTCCCCACACCTCCAACCTCCCCCCTCCTTGCTCCTGTAGGCCGTCCATTCGTCTCGGCCGGTGTCACATGCCGTCATCAATTACCCATTAGACAGTGTAATATTCCCCCAATATTGCCGGCGTGTGACTGGGAGATTTTAGAGTGATCAAAACCGACAAATCTGATTTACAGAGCTAGCATAAATAAGGAGATTGTGCCCTCCCTGATTGCCCTGTTGAATAATGGATGCCTGTTTGGTAATCATTTTCCAATATCACACCACTTTCCCCTAGACTGGCCTAGCAGTCCTCTTCTTTTTTCTTTTCTTTCCTGTTTCTTTCTTTCTTTCCACTCTTTTTTTCTTGAAATGCTGTGATGGGAAGATTTAAGTAGACATATGGACAAATTCTTTGTCTCTTTGACCCAATGTATGTGGGGACGTTCTTGACCGTCAGTAGTGACGCTACAGTGCTAGCGTCACTACTGAGGAGGCGGGTGTTGTTTTGATTGAAACATTTCGTTTTCTGATTCATCTTGTCATTGTTTCGAGAGAGAAAATGTCAACAGGTGCAGATGTTACAGTTGATTCAATTTGTACAAGTTTATGCAAAATAAGCAGGCTGAACCTATAACAAATAAATTTGACTTTACAGCAAGTGAATTTCATTTTACACTAACACGTAAACAAAGTAAAGTTATGTTGCAGCTATGCTTTGCTTGATCCAAACATGCCCATCCCAATGGTTGCAGCCTTTCTACTTTTTATAATTATGAGCCACGTCAAAGACGCATCGAAGTCAAAGTGTGACAGACAAAATATATTTCTGAATTATTAATCAATATTTATGCTTGCCATGTTTTATCAAAATACTGCATGCTTAGAAATCTAATAATACCCTTGTATACATATAGTAACACAGCCCGTTCGCACAAAACTGCGTATAAATGCCACGATAATGCGCAAGGCGTTTAGCGTGCAATAAGTACACCTTTCTTGATTTTGTGTTTTACTTAGTATACTTACTTATTTTAAGCCCAACCATGATGTTTTCCCTTACCCTAACTAAGTGGTGTTCTTGCCTAAACCCAACTGCGGATGTTTGCGTGGCGTACAAATGACACGTGAAAACGCCAAAATGCGTAGTCATGTCACGCGGAATGTCTGTGTAATGTCGTGGTATTTATACGGCTTCCTGTGAGACCCGATTCAGTAACATATCAGGCAAACATCTAACAGTTGCGCACGTCATTGGACTTCATGTGGTTTAGTTTAGTAAACTAGCTGATGGTGTTTGTATGAAGGGTAGGGGGGGTCTGGATGTAGAAAACAAAAGGTTTGGCAGGGGGCACGAGATTGAATTGCCTGCTTGTGTACCTTCCCTTTCTATCACGGTTTGCATACGCAACCTTCAGTCCGTACTAAATGTAGTACCAAAACTAATTGTAATGGCATGACAACAACACAAGCAGTCTCAAGGTCAATGCTTTGATGATATCGTAGCAGCGCGCCAAACAGCTGCTCCTGTGCTCTTTGTAATATTCTTCAAGGCACAGTTGTGCCTCTAATGGGAAAAGGCCAAACCAGGTTATGAAAATCCTTATTTACAGCTAGCTGCCTGGCTGTGTGAAGTAGGTCACAGCGGCTCCTGAAATGGAACGAACCTCGCTCGCACCGTTCAATACTTTTCTTTTTGAATGCTCGCTGCCTTACAATGGCACCTGAGGGAAAGACACAGACACACTTTTCTCCACTCCTCCTTAGCAAGTCTTGACCCTACTGTTAAAAATGTGTCTGCACCCTCTGGGAAAGTCCAGCTTTTAGCTGACAAAACAAATAAATAGGCTACAGACATCAACTCCAAAGCCTGTAAATACCAGGGCAGAGGTTTAGCTATTAATACTATTAGGAACATTCCAGGAGCTGCATTTCCAGAGTAGTTGACCAGTATAACCTCCATCTGAAATGGCCTCTAATGTCTAATCATGAAAAGATGTAGAGCAAAGCTGCCCTGATTTAGTCAGGACGCCACCTTACAATTAGGGCTGTCCATTCAAATATTTAATCACGATTAATCACAATTTTTTTTATCTGTTTAAAATGTACTTTAAATGAGAGCCGGCTGTCAATCACTCATGAACTCCGACCAAACGGTCAAACTAGGCAGCACTGATCAAATATGAATCAATATTCTGTTACGTTAATGCCTATTTCTCTCCTCAGATGTTTTCAGAATCATCTTGTAGTGCACTGTTTAGCTGTAAAATAAGCCAAGTTCTGGTCACATGACCAGAGCACAGCCAATAGGAACGCTCTCTCAATGAAATGACCTGTGATTGGTCAAAGTCTCCCGTCGTGGGCTAGATGTTCTAAAGTCTGAAAACAGAGCCATGAGGAGGAGCAGAAGTCTAGTTTTCTCTCAGAACACTTGAATTACAATATGCTGAAAGGTTATTATGGAATTTTTGCCCAATGATGCCAAAAATATACTGCCTACTGCAACTTTAGTACTCTCATCAACATGGGAGTGGACAAATATGCTGCTTTATGCAAATGTACGTATGTATATATTTATTATTGTAAATCAATGAACAGCACAAAACAATGACAGATATTGATCCAGAAACCCTCACAGGCACAATTAGCATAAAACAATATGCTCCAATCATAACATGGCAAACTGCAGCCCAACAGGCAACAACAGCTGTCAGTGTGTCAGTGTGCTGACTTGACTATGACTTGCCCCAAACTGCATGTGATTATCATAAAGTGGGCATGTCTGTAAAGGGGAGACTCGTGGGTACCCATAGAACCCATTTACATTCACTGATCTGGAGGTCAGAGGTCAAGGGACCCCTTTGAAAATGGCCATGACCGTTTTTCCTCGCCAACATTTAGCATAAATTTGGCAAAGCTAGTATGACATGGATGGTACCGATAGATGCAATAGGCTTTCTAGTTTAATATGATGGCAGTATCTTCACTTTAGCTTTAAAATGAGCCTAATGCTACAACCTCCGAAAGATCGAATAGTGGATTTTTAAGAGGTTAATTAAAAATCGCAAGTTGCGATAATGCCTTAAAGAAATTAGTAGCGTTAAAACGAATTTGCGTTAACGCGTTATCGTGTTAACTTTGACAGCCGTAGTTACAATAAATGATCCCAGTGGCCTACTGTTCAGACAGGCTAACATAAAGCTACAATAACCTAATCTGGCACTTTATGCTCATAATCTTATGCTCAGACATTTGCAACTCATACACTATGTGTGACAGTGCTGCATAGGTGTGGGGCCTGAGGTGTAGGTGAGCGCTGTCCCCCGGGGTGATGGATCCCTGTGGGAGGCTGTTATGCCACAAGGTGAAAATGTCCATTAATCAGCCCCACTTCCTCCATTGCCGTGGCTTTCCCATTACCAGCGCACTCCAAGCAGGCTGATTGGTTTTTAATTGGCCTGCCCGCCAGGAGATAGATCATGTTTTCCCCGAGGAAAGGCACGGAGGTGTGTGTGTGTGTGTGTGTGTGTGTGTGTGTGTGTGTGTGTGTGTGTGTGTGTGTGTGTGGTGGGGGGTACCCGAGCTATCTCTGGAGGGATACCCACACTCAAATTCTCTCTATGCATCTATTTTACAAGAGGGATGAACAACCAGATCTAGGTGGTCACCTGTCACATGTAATATTACTACTTTTGCCACAACAAGTGAAAATTTCAGTGGTGACATGACAGCTACCAATTATGCCAGTAATTATACAAACACATCCCTCTACATACCAGATTGAAATTGGTTTTGAAGTAGGAGGGATTAGGGATATCAGAAATTAAGCCGATACAATGGTAAAAAAGTCCCATGTACTTCAATTTACATTCCTTTATTACCGTTTGCATACTATTTCTTGCGTATTTCAAAGATTCCATTTGAACACATCATGATAACGTTGTAATTTACCTTCACCCAATACTCATTTTTACTAAGGGTGTAACGCTACATCGATGTATTGATTCAATAGTCAACAATCCAGTGTCATCAATGCAAAGTGAAAACATCGATACATATCATCTTTAAAGGACCAGTGTGTAACAATTAGGGGGATGGAAATGTAACATAATATTAATAAGTATGTTTTCTTTTGTGCATAATCACCTGAAAATAAGAATCATTGTGTTTTTGTTAGCTTAGAATGAGCCGTTTATATCTCCATAGGGAGCGGGTCCTCTCCATGGAGTTCGCCATGTTGCACTGCCATGTTTCTACAGTAGCCCAGAACGGACAAACCAAACACTGTAACTTTTCCTGCTTGGGCCAGAGTTGATAACGTTACTCGCTCCCGTCGCCGCCGCTCTCTCTCTCTCTCTCGCTTCATCACTCACTTTCCACATACACAAACTCTCTACGCACTGGCTCTGCTTCAAATGGCTCTCAAGAAGGCCATTCGCTTTTCGCCTTGGACACCGTAGCTCTCCAACACGCTTTGCACACGGGAGAAGCTTCAGTTGGTTGCAATCTCCTCACCTCACCACTAGATACCACCAGATCCTACACACTGGACCTTTAAGATATGCTTTTATTTTAAAATTCCCATGGCATGCCAGTGTCACCATTTCCGTCCAAGCGCACTTCTTTCCTACAGAGCCCAGTAATAAAATTGTCAAGTCATATTTTAGTTGCTTTTTGTGAGTTGATATAACTGTAAGTGATTGTTTTAAATGGGCATATGATATTGTCTCGTATCAATTGCAGGTCCCTGAATCAAATCAAAAACATATCGTGGCAGACTTTGTGATATCAGCAAATATCGTATCGTCATCCATAAAATAAATATATCATATAGTGAAGAAACTGGTGATTTACAAACCTAATTTCTACTGAATAGAGCTTGAACTTATCATAATGTAACTCAATGTAACCTCTGCATGTTAGCTGTAAGCTGCATTATTTAACAAAGCAGACTGTGCTGGCCACCGGCTGCTAACAGCTAATGTTACTAGCTCTCCTCCTGCCAATGTCAACGCAGATTTGTTGTCACAGTGTATCAGAGAAATGTTCTATTGTCCCTGGGATGATGGGACGCGTTAGTCTCCAGCCCTGATTCAGAATTTGGGGTTCTTTTTGGTTCTCCCCAGTAGGGATGTTTCTGTATCTTTTTTTTGTCTAGTTTCACCTGGTCCCTGTCAAGACAGACATTTTAGTTATTACATACAGTTGTTTCAAAATGCAATATGACCAAAGTTAAGTTTTCCAGTGGCTGTTAAAAGCCATGAATTTGAACGATGATTTGAGTGATGAATGTGCCATAATTAATAGCCCGTAGCAGCAAGCGTATCAAGGATGCATGTGTGAAGGACACAAGAGCAGCTACATCTTACACTGAGTAGACGGCAGTATTGACATTGTGTCTGCTCAAATAGATCAATCCCCTCTCTGCCCTAGCCTGACCACGTCATGCAGGCTGATTGGAAGAACACATTGATTCCCTATGGTATCTTCACACCGATTCAAGGATACACGTTTACAACGCAGCCACAGCCTGAGCCTTCTGGATTTTGTACAAGTTAGGAGGAGAAAAATAAAACTCTACTCAAATTAATATTTGAGAGGAAATGTTTAAAATAATCCCGACTGCTGCTTAATCGATTTGTGTCGTGCTAAGATTCATCGTACGGAGAGAGAGCAGACAGCCTCTATGGCGTGGGCAAATATACTGCAGGCCAGCACTTCTGTAGGTGCACCACAGTCTGGCGTCAAGGGCAGGTTATGTTAGAAGGCCAGCCTGTAAAGCCCGTCTTAGCCTTCACCGCAGGGAGAGAGGGTGATCTGCACTGTGTTGGGGAGATATGCTCCTGGTGGAGCTGGAGGTAGCATGATCTACCGGGAGCTGCATCCAGCACAGCAGAGGCTGCAGATGGGAGTTATTTTGAGAGACTGGCCACAAGTTCTAGGTGTATACAGGGATGCAATCCAAGGTTAAATCACCTTCACCAGTTTGTTGGTGAAATATAATTTTAAATTACGTAGTTTTTGTCATTGTTGCATTGCATATATCTATTTTTATTTTTGACAACTTTTCTCCATAGTTTGGAATGCATCATTTCTTCTGATACACGTGATGTTCCACAAGGTTTACACTGTTCCCTCCTGATCCGATTCCCCTCTATGAGGAAACCAACCAACGGATAGGAGTTGCTAGTGCAGCGACGAGGATGTGATCCCTCACCGACTTCCCACCCACAAACTACTTCTGCTTATTAGCTTGGTGTAAATTAAAACTGTTTTTTTTTTTCATTTAAAAGTTCATCTCAACATCACTTCTCGTATACTGCACCTTGTTTCCCTCAGAATTAAAATTCAATAATATGTTCATATTTATGTATGTATTATTATTTATTCATATTATATGTTTATTATTATTTACAATTTACAAGTATTGAAACTAGGGCTGTCAAAGTTAACGTGATAATGCGTTAACGCAAATTTGTTTTAACGCCACTAATTTCTTTAATGCATTAACGCAACTTTTTAGGTTGTAGTGAGCTCAGTTTTAAAGCTAGAGTGAAGATCCTGGTATCATATGAAACTAGAAAACCTAAGGAATCCATCGGTACCAACCATTTCATACTAATCAACTGTCAAAATAATGCTCCAAACTTACGTTAAATTTTGGCGAGGAAAAACTGGCATGTCCATTTTCAAAGGGGTCCCTTGACTTCTGACCTCCAGATCAGTGAATGTAAATGGGTTCTATGGGTACCCACGAGTCTCCCCTTTACAGACATGCCCACTTTATGATAATCACATGCAGTTTGGGGCAAGTCATAGTCAAGTCAGCACACTGACACACTGACAGCTGTTGTTGCCTGTTGGGCTGCAGTTTGCCATCTTATGATTGGAGCATATTGTTTTATGCTAAATGCAGTACCTGTGAGGGTTTCTGGACAATATCTGTCATTGTTTTGTGTTGTTGATTCATTTTTAATACTAAATATATACAGTATACATATTTTCATAAAGCAGCATATTTGTCCACTCCCATGTTGATAAGAGTATTAAATACTTGACAAATCTCCCTTTAAGGTACATTTCCAACATATAAAAAATGTGTGATTAATTTGAGATTAATCATCATTAACATCCCTAATGTATATATATTTATTGCCAGAATATTTATTGATTAAATTGTAATGTTTTGTAAATACATATTTTTGGGTACACAGTGTTTCCATATGTGAAGGCACGTGCAAAAGTGACCACTACAGTAGACCCCACAGACAGTCCAGCATGAATGCAGAGTCATGCTATGGCGGTGTATGGCTCAGACATGCTAAGCGTAGCACTCAACATGGAGGCTAATATTAGCGCATGGCTGCCCCCCAACCCCCCTCACCCCTCAACCCAGCCCTGCCGATTGCATGCAGGGGATCCCCAGGAGGCTTTCTGTTGCTCATTCATTAGGCTGCTGAGGAATAAGGGGACTTACAGTATCTCCCACGCAAGGCTGGAGCAAAGACTCCCACCCACCCATCCATCCATCCATCAGACTCAGTCTGCAGCCATACATGTTTTTGAAAAATCAGCATTTTTTTCATCACATTATAATACTGTATTTAGACATAGGTGTGATACATATTTATAACACTAAAGACAGAAGAGCATACTGAGCATGGAAGCAGGGACTAACTGTCACACATTACAGTACCTAAGTACAGTGCATCAGTACGTTTCTTATGACCTTACAGTCCATATTCAGCAATCCCATCAACACCCAATTTCCTCTCCCCTCCAGCTCTGACTAGACTGTTGTGATTATGAGGGGCTGGGTTCTTTTACTTTCATAGCAGGGAGAGAAAGAGAGACAGAGAGAAAAGATGGGAGGGAGGGACGGGGGGGGAGTTCCCGCAATGTTGGTCGCAGCAAGACCCGGGTAGCGTGCTTTCCCTCTATAATTTAATCACATTCAGCTGTCTCCCTGTCCTCGGCTCGCGCGGCAAAGCACATCAGGCACCACGTTGGCACGCACACGCGCACGGTTGGCGCACAGTCTCGGCACACCGACACGACTCTCCCCCTAACGAGCAAGACATCTCCTTCCTCTTCCAGCAAAAGGAACCTCCCGAAGAACAGAAGTTCACCTCGTGCCAAGTGGCTTGTCCTGACCGCCTCAATAAAGTGACACAACCCTCTGACACATGCAGGGCACTGAAGGACACTATACTAAATACAAGAGCGTGACAGAAACTGCAGTGAAAACATTAACTATACGGTGGAAATGGTGAGAGGATTGAATGGCTGCAGTGTTCACCAGCTTCTCTCTGTTTTACAATAAAAGTCTGAGATCAGACTGAATCTATAAAACTAAAAGGTGCACAGAGATGGATACTGGGAGACTTTTACTACGCTTACATCCTGCAGGTTGTCATAAAAGCATCTCCTTGGTATGGGGAACGCGCTGCTACGATGCCTCACAGTGTCCCCAGATGTCACCAAACGTCGTCTCCATCATTTGTTGACATGAGAAACAGTCATTTTGACACACTTTGGGCGAGGGAGAGCAGACACAAGTAGATCACTTTGTATCAGAGCTTTGTTTGTCTTGACAGAGTGAAACATGTTGCGGCGCATCTGCTTTCTGCTGTGTATATACAGTACACGCCACCCACGGGAGCACGGGCGGGCGCGCACGTCAACATCTGCATTGTCTTTTCTTACATGCAAGTCAGGAAAATACTGTGTGTAAGATGACATACAGACCGAAGGGACTAGTGTGTGATTGTTTATATACATGCAACTCAACCAAAGAGTTTACTGTATTTAAAGATGAGGACTCTTCCAACTTCAAATTCCCTCCTTTCCCTCCCTCACTCTCCTCCACTGTCCACTAGTTGTGATAGTTTTCTGGCAGTCACGCCGCTTCCCTTACCCGGATGCCAAACAGTGTCCTCGCTACCTCCTAGACCTCAGAGAGTGACAGCAAACAGAGCACATTTTAGCTGAGTATAAAGGCACTTCAGGAACAACCAAATAAAACTAACATTTTCATTATTATTTTTTGATAATAATAACAAAAAAATGCTTTATTTGACGGTTAAACAAATGTATAGTGAAAACTAAAGCCTTCAGAAATGATCCTCTTCTCCAACACAGCTGAAGTTTGCAGTGCAGCAATATCTACTGTACAGGAAGAGCACAAAACTTATAGAGCAAACTTTTAAATGGGTGCTCACATTAGACCGCTAATTACAAGCTTCTTTGTGGAATGAAACTGCATTCAAGAGGGAAAAATATTCATTTCAGTAGGTAAAGCAATGATAGAGAGTTAAATACAATGGAACACACTATTAGCCATCCCAGAGCACAACCACTTGAACAATAAACTAACCAAATCACCTCAACCAGCTGTTACTTCTACTCACTTACTGCACCAGTACCATCAGATCACATTGCTAAACCTATCTGAACAATTAGTAACATTAGAGCAATGAACGCTACAAGAAAACTGTGAAGAATTAAGACTCCTAATTTCTTCATCTACTTCAGTTTAAAGCAGGAAATATCTTTTTGGGTCATTCCACTCAAATATCATCTTTGCCAGACTGTAGATGTACCTTATATCTTCAATCAACGCATCAAAGCAAAGGCATGAGATGCCCTAAACAAGTACAAGTTACCTACCAACTGCAGTCTTCTCTGTAAACTTTTCCTCCTGCCCTCCAGAATGCGCTTCCTCTCCTTTTTTCAGTCTTTCCTTTACTTCTCTGCCTTACTCTCTCCCGATTCTCACTTACTGTGCTCGCTGCAAAGTTCTGCTCTCCTCCTGCATGCAAATCATTTTTACGACTTGAGAGATGACTGGGAATGAGGGAAGGAGGGAGAGCGAAGGGAGAAAGGATGACAGAGGGGTGGAGGAGTAGAGATAATGGTTGGGAGGCAGGCGACCAATGGGCCTGGAGCCTAATGGAAAAAGGGAATCAGGACACACCAATGAGGCGCAGCCTGGAGAGAGAGCGAGAAGGAGAGAGAGAGAGAGAGAGAGAGAGAGAG
>CAKAOI010006045.1:23615-35215 GCA_916701655.1 Sebastiscus albofasciatus | reverse complement strand
CAGGTACCTCAAAATTGTACTTAAGAACAGTACATGAGTTAAAGTAGGCTACTAAGTTGCTTTCCACCACTGTTGAGTGGTCTGCACCGCAGCAACGTGAAGAAAATGAAGCGTTAAGCTGAACTTTGAGTTGATACAAAGAATAAAGAACTTCCAGATGACACAGTCTAAAGAACAGGACCAAGTTTGTATGTCTCTCTGCGTATTACCACCATGCATAAAGCTTATCAGTCGTTCGACAAGCAGCAGCGCTCTCTGCAGCACATTGGGAAGGCTCGACGGTGCCTGACGCTGCTCCACACAGTCAGGGGTCACCATGAGAGTGACAACAAAGCCACTCCCATCACCGTGACTTATATTTAGATCACACTGACATGTAAGACTAACCTGCATCCTCACTGGACTCTCGAGCTGCCACTCCATTGAGCAGGAACACCTCTTAAGCGAAGAGTTTTATACTTTCGTACAAGTGGGACAGTTTTCATCTGTGCTTCGCTCGGAGACCAGAAGGGTTTAGCTGTGGTGCTTGTTGAACACTGGGCATTGATCAGGTCAGAGTGGGAGGGCAGCAGGCGGTATCATAGGACCTCCAGTGAAAAGTTTATCTTGGTGCTGCACTTTCCTCAGTGGTTCAGGAGAACATGGCCTCTCTGTGAACTGAAGAGGCTCCGTCACTGACTGACTCTGGATCTGCACTGCTGTAGGAGATGAAAATTATTAGGTAAGTCTTTCTTAATGAAGATATCCAAGTTTATAATTTTTAATGTGTAACTTAATAATCAAAAAACACATTACAGTTCTGAAGTTAATTTCATGTACAGTATCTTTAATATAGTATATCTAAGTATTCATTTGGGACTGAAATCTAGGCTCAGTATTAAATACACTTAAAACAGTTAGTACTTTATGAAAAGTGCTGATCCTTTAAATAATCCTTTAATTCCTGGCTTACAATCTTTATGTATTTCAAACAGTTGTTCCAATTCACAGTCTGTCCTCTTCTAATCACTAAAGGACAAGTACGACTATTTTTAAAGAATATTTTTACTATGTTGTATTGTAACCAATAGGCCCTGAAATCTAAACTAGAAACCTAATTCTGGAGTCGGGGAGCACTGTTGGGTACTGTGTCACAAGATGTAGGAGTCTCCCCTGCCTGCTCCAGGGCTTTCTCTCACACACAGTCAGCTGTGTCCTTGCCCTCTTTATTAGCGTACACTGGATAGGACACAACCTTTGTGAGTACAAACAGCGAATTCATTATAAATCAGTGTCTCTATTAGTAAGTCTCCTCTGAAGTACAGTAGCCTTTGGTTGTGGGGTGACAACATCAAAAACAAATAGCAAATTTATAATGGTAAGCATACAAGGAATGTCATGAATAAATTGTACAGTAACTAAACTCATTTAACTTAATGTTCTTATTGGATTGGATTGGATGCATAGATTGTCCATTTAAATTAAATCACAATGCACTTGATTGAATTTCATTTTTATCTTTATTGAATTTCAATAAACATTTAATTGTGTGACACAGGTATTTGGATCTTTTTGTGACCCCTTTCTTCTAAATTTCACTTAAAACCTGCAGTAGTCAGAATATTTATGGCATCATTGTCAAAAATTTCATAATAATCTGCATATATCAACATATTGTAAATCAAGTGTTCTGAGAGAAAACAATACTTCTGCACCTCCTCATGGCTCTGTTTTCAGGCTTTGAAAAACCCATGACAGGAGACTCTGGCCAATCACATGTCATTTTAGAGAGAGAGAGCGTTCCTATTGGCTGTTTATTTAACGGAGGCAGCTGTCAATCACTCGAAACTTTGATCAAGTGGTCAAACTAGGCAGCGCTGATTAAATATGAATCAATATTCTGTTACTGTAATGCCTATTTCTCGCCTCAAATGTTTTCAGAAACATCTTGTAGTGTACTGTTTAGCCGTAAAATGCGAAAGTTTGCTTCGGCTGGTGGGCGGTGCTTGATATTTCCTCAACTGTTCTCAACATGGCAGCTGGGTCACAAACTTTCTCATTTTACAGCTAAACAGTACACTACAAGATGTTTCTGAAAACATTTTAGGAGAGAAATAGGCATTACAGTAACAGAATATTGATTCATATTTGATCAGCGCTGCCTAGTTTGACCGTTTCATCGGAGTTCGCGAGTGATTGACAGCTGCTCAGAGACGGCAAGCTCCAGCTCGGCTCTGATTGGTTATTTTTTCTCCGGTCTTTTTTCAGATTACCTGTCTCACGCACTACTGTCAGGATACAGTGACCGTTTTCTAAAATTATCATCTGAGTCATCAATTATCAGCTGCTGTTGCCCACAACTCTACGTAGCGTTTTGCCTCTTTCTGCTCATACTTTTGATTTTACAGCCCACAACTGAACTGTTTCGGTTTATTTTCACCTCTCACAGCATCATGATCAGATGCAGCAGGCAGATGTTCTTGGCAAAATAAAAAAATTATTTGAAAACCCACTATACCTACGCTACTTGCCCAGCACTAAACCACAGACGCACAAAGTAAGCAACTAGCTAGCGAACAAAGTGACGCATTGAGCCGCTAACTATCCAGATATTTCCCTCAGGAGTTAGTGGAGACCAAAAACAGAGCTGAGCGGAGAGTGAATATTGGATTTACATTCAAACCAGGTAGACCGAAGCAGGTCTTCAAATCATCATTTCAACTTAAAAGTGTTGCCTTCACAGCTTGTTTCCATTGCACCGAGTAGCCAAGAAATCAGCTGATTTAATGTTCTCTGTGTTAGTACTTAGTGTATTTTTTGGAAGGTTCAGCTAGTTAGAAAAGATACAAGATAAGATCGAAAACCAATTTCACTACCAGTTTTACAACCAAACCATGTCAAAGCAAGGGTCTGATTTGTAGCTTAAGGACATACTGTACCAAGTCTGTTTAAATGACTAGACCACAGTCTGCCGCATCACTGTCTGTTTATTTAATCCAAGTAAAAATACACATTTTTCCCTCTCCTTACAGGCTTCTCTCCTGGTTTTTTCGATAGAACTGAGTCTATATTCGTGAGCCAGTATGGGGGACTGGAACTTGTTGGGGAAGCTTCTGGAGAGTGCCCAGGAACACTCCACCGTTGTGGGCAAAGTCTGGCTGACAGTGCTGTTCATCTTCCGCATCCTGGTGCTGGGATCCGCCGCCGAGAAGGTGTGGGGCGACGAGCAGTCGGGCTTCACATGTGACACCAAGCAGCCTGGTTGTCAGAACGTCTGCTATGATAAGACCTTCCCTATTTCGCACATCCGCTTCTGGGTGATGCAGATCATCTTTGTCTCCACGCCAACGCTCATTTATCTGGGCCACGTCCTTCATCTGGTCCGGATGGAGGAAAAGGAGAAGCAGAAAGAGAAGGACCTCGCCTTGCTGAGTGAAAAGCAGCAGCAGATGGTTAGCACCAAAGCCAAGAAGGCCCCAATTAAAGACAACCAGGGCCACGTGCGCTTGAAGGGCGCGCTGCTGCGAACCTACGTCTTCAACATTATTTTCAAGACCCTGTTTGAAGTGGCCTTTATTGTAGCTCAGTACTTTCTGTATGGTTTTGAGCTCAAGCCGATGTACACCTGCGACCGCTGGCCTTGCCCCAATATGGTGAACTGCTACATCTCTCGACCCACTGAGAAGACGGTCTTCATCCTCTTCATGCTGGCCGTGGCCTCCATCTCCCTGCTGCTCAACCTGGTAGAAATGTACCACCTAGGTTTCAAAAAGTGCCACCAGGGCCTTCGTTACAGACGAGCCCAGGCTGCAGGTGAGGCTCCCAAGGCCCTAACTGAGGCGGTCATGCCCTACGTCCCAAACTATAACTACTTTGGTGGTCATCCTGCAGTGCCTGAACCCTTCCCCGCGGAGTCAAAGTACAGCATGGCAGAGCCGAACTCGGCCTACAGTCCCTACACCAGCAAAGCGGTTTACAAGCAGAACAGAGACAACATGGCTGTGGAGAGAAAAGGTAAAGCAGAGGGAGATGATGTGAACGAGAGGAAAATCTCCAGCCCTGCCTTTGAGATGCCCATTGAAAACCATCGCAGAAACAGTCAGTCAAGCAAGCACAGCAATAACAAGAGCAGGATGGATGACCTGAAGATCTAGGGACCTTCTGTTTCTATCCAAAACTCAGGAACAACATGCATTTGCCTGTGAAAAATATTGGCATGAGTATGGAAGACTATTAGGAACAAAACTATTGAGTGACCACATAATAGAGTTTCAATTTGCAAGTCAAGATTTGCGTGCGTACAGGGACAGATTTGTAAAATGTTAGAGGCCATTACAAACAGGCAAATCAACGTGGCAGGATGGTCAGAACGGCGGCCATTTTAACATGCACCATTTCCATTGCAACCATTGTAGCGGGCTAATTTATGTACAAACTAAACCTAGTTATGGCAAGTCGCAGTTGAGGTAAGATTGTACAGTAACAACTAAAACTAGCAGTGGAGTAGTTTACGAATACATTACATTACGAAGCATAGAGAGACAGAGTAAATGAGTAAAATATCACAACATAATTCTTCATCCACACAGAGGAAAGCTCATTGCTATTGCCAAATTACAACTTTGTTCGGCTCATTTTCTGTAACCAGTGTAGCATTAAAGCATGGTGGAATTATCAAGATAGCAAGTTCTAACTAGTGTAGCATTAAAGCATGGTGGAATTAGCAAGCTAGCAAGTTAACTAGTGTAGCATTAAAGCATGGTAGAATTAGGAAGATAGCAAGTTAACTAGTGTAGCATTAAAGCATGGTAGAATTAATAAGATAGCAAGCTAACTAGTGTAGCATTAAAGCAAAGTAGAATTATCAAGATAGCAAGCTAACTAGTGCAGCAGTAAAGCATGGTGGAATTAGCAAGCTAGCAAATTAACTAGTGTAGCATTAAAGCATGGTAGAATTAACAAGCTAGCAAGTTAACTAGTGTAGCATTAAAGCATGGTGGTAATAGCAAACTAGTAAGCTAACTATCGGACAACCGGCTAGTTAGCTAACTCTAACACTGAAAATGTGTCGAACAGCAGGCTGGTGACCAGCGGCAGCGTTGGGTCTAACTGTCCCTCCGCCTCACTTCCTGCCAATCCGAAGAATGACAAGCTACCGGCTAGCTTCGACCATACTTTACGGCCCCATTGACGTGTTTTGTAACAACTAACAACAATTGCCATTTTCTTTTGTACTAGTGAAATGACCATGGAAAACAGTTCAATGCCCATTCTACTCCTATTCTATGGGACTTACCCATAAATGGCTCTTATGGTCAATAGCATGATGTTACTTAGAAGGCAGGGATAAATATGGTAACACTTGAATAAATTTTACTCTGCTCTCACCATCAGTTTGCGTGTGATGGATACATCTTTGAAAATTATAAGCAAAAGAAGCTGCACTTCTCACTCAAATCACAATTGAATTAATTCCTCATGTGGCATTGAATCATCAACTATGCCCACAATTCTTTGATTGTACTCAAAAAACGTCCTGTGTCTACAAATCTGTTCTTGCATTTCCTGAGGTGTTGACTTGCTAATTAATTAATATTCAAATTTCTTTTGCACTCGCTCAATAGTTTTGACATTAACAAACTTCCATATTTGTGTGTGATAACTTGAGAATTGTTTTGTTTACAAGCAATTTACTCACTAAAACTGTGAGATGCACAGAAAAGATGTCAAATCAAAAGCAAAAAGCTGTTAGACAGAAATTAACCTCTTAACTTCAGTTGGAATATGTGAAATGTTTGGGAGACACAAACTCCTGCTTCCATTGAACATTTACTTTTATTAATCAAGAAGTAGATATGTTGACATACACAAACATCCTGTTGTTATGCTTACTTATTTGTGACTGTGTAATTTGATTAAACTGATGTGCAGCAAAAGAGTCGTCTGTCAATTTTCATGTTCGAAGTCAGATATCAGATCTATTGTGATCATCAAGAGGCCAAAAATAACATCCATTTCTTTCTCATCCATCATAAAAAATGTCACAGATATACTCTGGCTGTATTTCTTCTACTTGCATGCAGCTTTTCCACAACACATGTGATAAAAACTGCAGTCATAAAAATGTATAATTTATCCTGCAGCTCAGCAAATGTCACAGTTTCAGAGCCAGACTGTTAGTATTCACATAAACCTCTTATAAGATGACTGATGTTTCAGTGTTTATCACAACAACAACAACAACATAATGATAATAATAATAATAATAATAATAATAATAATAATAATAATAATAATAGATAACTTTATTTATATAGAACCTTTAAAAAACAGAGTGTACAAAGTGCTTGGCCAGACAAATCAAAGCAAAACCAAGATACGAGGCAATATAACAACAGATAGCCAAACAGTGAGGTCAAACAAAAGCAAGACAAAACTAAGGTCAAATTTGAACATGAAGACAAAAGACGAAAAAAACATAGTAGAGAGAAGACAAATGACGATGAAAGATAAAACAATAAAAAGACAACATTATGTAAAAGCAAGTCTATAAAAAAGTCTATAAAACTTGTAATTCATCAAAAGGGAATTTAATATGTGTGACAGCTAGATTTTAAGTACTTGGACGTGAAATGTTTTAGTCAGCACAGTTTGATTTGCACTGTCCTATACTGACTTTGACTGAAAACGTTTTTTAACTATAAACATTATTAGCTACCAGAGGAGGGTTAGGATTTATTCACTGGGCCTATTCACAAGTTGCTTTTTTTTTCTTTTTCTTTTTTTTAAAAAGCTCCTCTTTATTGAAAACCTCCCTTGTTTGAGATTAAGTACCATGAATTTATTCCAAAGATAATGTCACATGAACTGAAAAACTGACGTCACCGTCATAAAAAATGTTTGCAAATACATATTGGTTATAAATCACATGCCTCTGAGCTAGCTACATCCAAATGTTTATTTCTCATAGAGTCTTATTTTAATAGAGAATAAGATGAGAATAATGTAGGATGTCCTGAGCCGTTCCTATGGATTGGTATCTATTGGGTCGATCCGTGTATATCGGTATCGGCTAAAATAAAGCCCATCAAAATTTGACCTTTCTTTACTGTGTTCTACTGTTTCTTTACTTACCTCTATTGTGTTTCTTCACTGTACTCTACTGTGTTTCTTCACTGTACTCTACTGTGTTTCTTCACTGCACTCTACTGTGTTTCTTTACTGTACTCTACTGTGTTTCTTCACCGTACCCTACTGTGTTTCTTCGCTGTACTCTACTGTGTTTCTTCACTGTACTCTACTGTGTTTCTTCACCGTACCCTACTGTGTTTCTTCGCTGTACTCTACTGTGTTTCTTCACTGTACTCTACTGTGTTTTGTAACTGTGCTGTACTGTGTTTCTTAACTGTGCTCTACTGTGTTTCTTAACTGTGCTCTACTGTGTTTCTATACTGTACTCTGTTGTGTTTCTTCACTGTACTTTACTGTGTTTCTTTACTGTACTCTACTGTGTTTCTTAACTGTACTCTACTGTGTTTCTTCCCTGTACTCCACTGTTTTTGTCAGCACTGCTCTCCTAGCAGCCTGCACTGCAAGCATCCTGCTGCATATGAAAGTGAAAAAAAGAGTGTGTGAAAATGTGAGAAATGATTTGGGGGCACCAATGTGAATCATAGTGACTGTGATTTCCAACGTCCAGTTTGGCAAAATAAACACATTTGCTAAACTCCAAATGCTAAGCTGTTGTCTTTCCTCTCTCTTTCTCATTAGCAAAGCTCAGTGTACAAAGCATTCAGGTGGCACACTTCTCATTGTTATGCCCCGAACAGTTAGGGGTTTGGTGCCTTGCTCAAGAACACCTCAGCAGTGCCCAAGAGGTGAACTGGCACCTCTCCATCTACCAGTCCACACTCTGTACCTGGTCCGTGCTGGTTCCTAAGCCAATTCCCTACAGACTAAGCTGCTACCGCCTTAAACTGATAAATTCAATAATCTGGAATCAGGACCTTCAGTATTTGGATCAAGTCGCTCGTGAAAATTAGGAGTGTGTCAGATGAAGGTTTTAGATTGGACCAGTGGGCAACTCCAGGGTCTGAGAAGTGAGGCCAATGCAGAAGTGCCTTAAACTTGCATTATTTCTAATATCCAGCAGGGGGCGACTCCTCTGGTTGCAAAAAGAAGTCAGCTTGTATAGAAGTCTATGAGAAAATTAGTCTACTTCTCACTTGATTTATTATCTCAGTAAACATTGTAAACATGAGTTTATGGTCTCAATCGCTAGTTTCAAGTCTTCTTCAATATAGCATGATGTCCATTTAGTAAATTATGGTCCCATTTAGAGTCAAATAGATCATAAAGCAGGGGATGCTTTAGGGCGTGGCTACCTCGTGATTGACAGGTCGCCACCATGGCATTGTCCGGTCTACGAGTTATCCGTGTTTTTGTCTTACAACTTTAACCCTTTCACAATGTGTTTTCAGTTCATTAAAAGTTAATTAGAACCTTTTTGGTTGCCTAAAAATTTCTTATTCAGCATTCTCTTAGCTTCACCCTCTTGTGTCACTTCTGGTTGCAAAAAACAAGATGGTGACGTCCAAAATGCCAAACTCGAGGCTTTAAAAACGGCAATCCACAAACCAATGGGTGATGCCATGGTGACTATGTCCACTTCTTATATACAGTCTATGGATCGGACTCTGAATTGGCAGATACTCAATGTTAAAAGACTCTGATCAGGATCAGAAACAGAGGAAAAACCTGATCAGGACACCCCTAGAATAATGCCCTTTATGATGTTTCACAAATAAATGCTCAGTAAAAGGTTAGTTCCTCAAAGCCAGAAAAGTCCCAATCTGGACCCTGATTGCTTGACAACAGCCTCCTATGGACATCTGCTTTCATGCCTGTTTGAGCACTATACTCTCACCTGATTGGATGGGAGTTGGTGACGTTGAACACAGCTTGTATTGAATAGATCAGTTGTTTGTTTTCTCAAAAATAGTAAAAAAGATGAATTTTAGATCATTCACATTCGTCATCAAGATTGAATGACGTATTGTAATAAAAAGAAGGTTTGTAAGATTTGTGTTCACTGAGTTTTGCAATCGCAGCTATGATTCGATTTGCCCGGCGTATCAATGCAGCCCTGCTATTTTCTGCCTGAGGCTGCCATCTTAACTGCTTGATTTCCAGCAGCTGCAACAAACACGCACAGACTGAGCGCGGTGTGGATGGACCCATTTCCAAAACACATACCATCATACACTGGTGAGAGGTCTGCTTCAAAGACTTCCTCACTGCAGCTATAAATAACTCTCATGCACACTTGCAGGAGTATTGTGGGTGTGTAAATGGGGGTAGGGTGCCAAAAGTTTCTCCTCCTGCATCAGCAACAAAAACACGTTGTTGCCGACAATTTAGCCTAAGTAAAGAGAGTCTTTACTAAATTGTCGGCAACAACGTGTTTTTGCTTGGTGAGCATAATGCAGTTTATCGTCTGTTCTCTTCCCTGCAGCTGATTAGCAACTGCAATAGTTTCATTCATTCAGTAAAATGCTATAAATACTTTTTGGCTTTTTAATTTCAAAAGTGCCAGCGGCATTTTGAAATAACAATGCTTTAAATTCAGTGGCCTACAGTACCATTTAATAGCAATTCTGCAATTTGTCTGTGAGGACTTAGGAGAAATGCTTAAAGGGATAGTTTGGATCTTTTGAAGTTGGGTTTTATGAGGAGCTTATCCATAGTCGACATAGTGTTGATACGCACCCAGTTTAGAGAAACAGACAGGAGTATCAGCACAGGAGAAACACAATGTACTGCTGTGGATGGGGACAGCATCAAAATGTATTTTAGCCACCTAAAGAAAGTCTCACCAAAAAAAATCAATATTTGTCTAAGTGTACGCTATATTTAGAATATTTTCACTGCCTTACCTTGGCTTCAGACAGCCCTTTCCAACTGGGAACTAAAGCCATTATATCCATCTATGCTCTCTTCAGAGCCACCAGGCTCCTTTGTAAAAAACAGTAGTTCTATCTTGCAGAACATGGAAGTTGCTGGTCTACCGCTGCCTCCGTTGGTTAGTTTGTTTTTGTTCAATCGAGGCAGCGATAGACAAGCAACTTGCGTGTTCTGCAAGATAAAATTACTGTTTTTGTCAATGGAATCTGGTGGCTTTGAAGAGAGCAAAGAGAACGGCTTTAGTTCCCTTTCTGAGAGGGCTGTCTGATGGTAAGGTGGTATATTATTATTTATTTATTATATTCTAAATATAGGGTACACTTAAACTGATATTAATTAATTTTAGTTTTTTTTGCGCGATTAATTTGCACATCAATATAGTTTTTCGAACTGTTGTTTTTGTCAAGAGTTTTTTTTTTCAGAATGAGTTTTCGCACCATGAATAATGGCATCAACCAATCATGTTTTGCGGAACGGGTTGAGTAATTGTGTTGAGTTTATGAAACAACAAAGGCAGCTCAGACCAATCCACTCCTTCTGTTCATACCTTTCACAATAAAAGCCCTGTACATAAAATAATCGAAGGTGAGTATTTCACATTTTGGTGTTGTTTCTTCGTCAACCCCTGGTGTGTAAAGGTCTTAATACACCGACTTATTCTATAAATAAGTACCTCATACAACCCTACAAAAGATCCCAACTATCCCTTAAAGGTCTCCATTGGCTTTAATCAAAGTTATGAACCAAGACAAGAACTCTGAAACTTCCAGAGCAGCCTGAACTCTCTTGACAAGACAAGGCTGAAAACTGAACAGGTGACGGGGGTGAAGGTTGTGAACTCTGGGTTTGCTACCATATGCAACCAAATCTCTGAACCAGAATAGTATGAGTGTTACGCAGAGACCATCCGTCACCGAGTCACACTGTCATACTTGTAAATCAGACAGACAGAGTGCACTCTTTAGGACGAGTTAACGGGGGGACATTTCACTGTTAATGAGGATTCATTATGGGCCTATATGTACTGTATGGTCCCGTATTTTTGTCACACCATAAAGAGGCTAATTTTGCAGCTGCTGTGTTGCCAGTAAGCGGTAAGACTGCCCATCTTAATGCCTGCTTTTCAGGTCAAAATATGACCCACTAATGGAGATAACAAACAACATTTGTGCTTATCTTTCCCCAAGACATTAAAACTTAGTCCTCTAGTACATGGTAGCACCATATTTCATTTTGCTTCGTCTACATGCTCAACACATCATTTGCATATGGAAAATTGATTTCTAGGGCTGCACGGTGGTGCAGTGGTTAGCACTGGTGCCTCACAGCTAGAGGGTTGCAGGTTCGAATCTGACTTGGGGCCCTTCTGTGTGGAGTTTGCATGTTCTCCCTGTGTCAGCGTGGGTTTTCTCCGGGTACTCCGGTTTCCTCCCACAGTCCAAAGACATGCATGTTAGGTTAATTGTTGACTCTAAATTGCCCATAGGTGTGAATGTGAGCGTGAATGGTTGTCTGTCTCTATGTGTCAGCCCTGCGATGGACTGGCGACCTGTCCAGGGTGTACCCCGCCTTCGCCCAATGTCGGCTGGGATCGGCTCCAGCCCCCCCGCGACCCCTAACGGGATAAGCGGTTGCAGATGAGAGAGAGAGAGAGAGAA